>SKCR01051324.1:0-50764 GCA_019454045.1 Zanthoxylum bungeanum | reverse complement strand
CCAAATTTGGACCCAAGGGTAAAATCGTCTTTCACCTTAAACCCAACAATATACAAGGCCCGAAAGTAAAGACCGGACCCAAAGAATTCTGTATTATTGGATTACAATTGAGCCATAAGTTTAAGGACAAAACCTCTTAATTATATCAACCATTTTTCCCCACTTTGCCTAACACAAGGCATATTCTCACATGCTCAAACTTTTATCAAATGTCTGGGCACGTTGTGGGACTTATGCCAGCTGCCAAAGACGATCCTTTTCATCTATAAATAGCAACTCAATTCAAGAAATAGAGAGGGCGGGGCTTCTCAACTCTCTTCACTTCTCTCTTACTAGCTTATGCTCTCTGACACAAGCTCTCTGAGCCCCCACTCCCACAGACACATATCACCGTCCTCACGGCCACCCAGAGAGGTCAAGGTAACTTCAAACCTTGCTTTCATATTCTACATATTTACTATCCATTTCATTCTATTGACTTGGGCGTCGGAGTGTCTCCGGTACCTACCACACCGGTAGGCAGTCTACTCTCATTCGTTCTTCTTTGTTTTGCAGGATCGCTAATGCCCCCAACCTATAAATTCTGATTGTGGACCTCGGTCGAAATCCAGCATCCACAATTTGGCGCCCACCGTGGGGCCTTAGCGATTCATAGCAGGCAAAGATATCTCAATCTACGGTTCTTAAAACACAGCCAATCATGGCTTCTAGCAGTGAGCAAACATCAGATCCTGTGACCACACAGCTGGCCATACTCCAATAATGATTACGCACCTCAGAAGAAGAGAATCAAGCCACTCGAGCTCCAAAACAACCTCCAGAAGCAATTGGAACAAATCTCCTCAACTTCCATTCAAATTTTCCAGGTACGACATTAGTTAGACATGAGATTTGTTAGGGATGTTTCATTCGACGTTAGTGCATAATTTGAGACTTGTAGTATATGTCACAATCGAAATTACTAGATATAGCTTGTCACCTACTAAAAATCACAATCGACACTCCACAAATGAGACATGAACTCATTCGACGTAAGAAGGAAAAATCCTAGCTAGATGGCTGAGGTTTCACTCCACACGACAATGAAGAAGTTCTAGCTAGAGTTCGAGATTCCACTCGACACAATAAGAAAGAGGTCTTAACTAGAGGCTAAGGTTCCAGTCGGCAAGACATGAAGTAATGGTTAGCCTTTAGCCAAAGTTCCATTCGACACGACAGGTAGGTAAGCTGAGCAACCTAAGGTTTCAATCAACATTGCATGAATACACATTATAAGGATACTATCCCACTCAACATTGTAAAGGTGTAGACTCGGCTTACAGATGATGCTCCAAATGAAGATTTTGTATGAGACAAATGAGCTACGAAAGCTTTTTTTTTATATACCACTATCAATTTGGCGCCTCAGGCCCCCGCCTAAAGATGCCTCGAAGCTCCCATCTAGCCCACAATATTTTAATTGGAAGCCCAAAACCTGCATTGAACCGGTTCATCAAACACCATGATCCAGTGCGCCGTTTGCAAAGTCAAATTGATTAATGATATGAACAAATTTCACCAACCATATCATACCATTTACATCATTATAAATAAGCCACGCATAGTGATTGTTCACATTCCAGAATCGTATGCACTTGTTCCAGATTACCATCAACTGTTTGGTTTCCTCCAAGCCATGCACACTACACAGGCTTGTCGTGTGAGTATTCTTCAATATTCCGTGACGACACTTCATGATCACTTGCCATTATTTTATTTTTCAAAAATCAAGCAAGCCCCACTTCAGCCCGCTTGTAAAAATAACGATCCAAAAATAACGCATACTACGTCACATCTCGTGGATAATCAACAATCATCAAAAGTAACCTTAAGCCCAGACCAAACCAAAAACTATAGACAAGCTCAAAAACTCAAGTTATCATCCCAGGTGGACCATTCACTTAAACTTCATTCTCACAATTGAAGTCGTATGTAAAAACATTAGACATTCTTACGAGGCGTACAGCTTGACGTTCCATTTTTAAAAGACCCACTTGCCCCAAGCGACCCCACATCTTGTGCAACTGCCAAGGTGACACATGCAAGCCCAAAAAAAAAAAAAAATCCCTTGCAAGAGCACATCAAACAAGTAAGCAATATTTGGAGAACAAAGCCCTCATGCTAAAGGTCAAGATTTAATGGCCCACTCGCCATGCATGCTTTAGTAAATTTGAGCTCACTTACAAAGGTATCCATGTGATAGATTGAACTTCATCAAAGTACTACAATCCATGCGCCAACCATGTGAAAGAGCTTGCAAGAAGGGGTCCCTCACACGCCAACTGGAAGCTCACTGCCCATTCGACAAAACTTCATACATTGAATAATTGCCCTACTCCAAACGCCAACAACCCACAAACCTGAGCAGGCCAATCATCCAAGCCCCAACGACAAATGCCAAAACTTAGCCCAGTCACATAGAAGGCCATGAGCAGACCAGCAACCCACAAGGCACGTGTAATCGTCCAAATATGGTCAAAGCCACATCGTCCAATTTTTGATTAGGACCAAAACGCCCAAAGTCACCGCCATTATAAAATCTATCAAATAATTCTTATCTCGCATCGCCCATTGCAACAAGACCAAATCAACTAAGGCAATAAAAACCATGCCCTACATCCCACATCGAGTATTTCACGAAGGGCAATGAGATGAGAATAAGCAGATTCATTCCTCATCGAACAAAAGAAGCAGAGCCAAGAGCAACACAAAATTCGTCACTACTTTGTCCTAAAAAATGAAGCATTCTGTCAAAATCCAAAAGGCCTCCTTTATGACTTGGTTTATAGAAGTAACACAACCATCAAAGATGATCGGTGAAGATTCTGTTACGTTTATAAGAAAGGCAAATTGGAGTAGCCACCGGCTCGACTTTGTTGCTCATTAGTGTATGCTTTTTGGTGAAATACACTTGAAGGATTGACAGTATATGAATGTGCCTATAGACGAGAACAGTGTGAAATCTTGGCAATGTATATGGGCCACTCGACGAGAATAGTGTGAAATCTTGGCAATGTATATGGGCCACTCAACGAGAACAATATGCAAGCTTGGCAATGTATATGGGCCACTCGACGAAAACAATGTGAAATCTTGGCAGTGTATGTGTGCAACTCGACAAGAAAAATATGCAAGCTTGGCAGTGTATATGCGCCACTCGACCAATATGTAGGCTTGACAGTATATGAACGTGCCACTCGACGAGATCAATATGCAGGCTAGGCACAAAGGCAAGGTAAAATAAGTCCACTCGACACAACCAAATGGTAGTCGGAGGGAGTTCTTTCTTTATTCCAAATAATTTAATTTTAATAGCACTTATAGTATCATATCGTATTATTTCACTCTACATATATGGGATGATAAAACATTTTGTTCATTCAATTCCCATACAACAAGATGGATGGCCATCGGTCCACGGTAGATGGAAAAATTGTCATCTCTTCCTCAAACGACATGAAAGGTTAGTCATCATCTCCATGCTACGTTGAATTAATATTGCCAACTCCATACTACATAGGGAATCTTTGATATGCCTAGTAGAATGAAGAACCCCATTGGATCTCCTTTAAGTCCAATCGACTAACCTTTAGGTAGTATGGAAATTCTATATGACTTTCATCAAAGTTAATCCTATTGTAGTATCATTGACCTTCCTCAGGTCTTGTATGATTAATAATGACCATGATAGGCATCCATCTCTTCCATACTACATGAGAAGATAATCATCTCCACACTACGTATGAAGATTATCATCCAACTCCAAACTACATGGGTGGATTTCCATAAATTCTAGAAAGTATTGGAAAAGCCCCATGAACCTTCGTCAGGTTCATTCGACCGTAGTCTCCTGACTTCGATCAGTTCAGGTAGAATGAAAATTTTCTTGGACCTCATTTGGTCCAATCGACCAACCTTTATCAAGTTAGGTAGTATCAGAGATTGGTAGAATGAAGATTCATTTAGTCATTCCATCAGGATCATTCAATTGTAGTCTCATGTCAGGTAGAATGAAGACTCACATGGACCTTCATCAGGTTCATTCGACCATGACCCCCTTGGAATTCCATTAAGTTCATTCGACAAGTCCAGTCGACAGTAGTCTCATAGAAGAATGAAAATTAATGACTTTCATCAAGTTCATTCAATTGTAGCATCATAGACCTTCTTCAGGTCTAGTATAATGAGTAATGACTTCATTGGAATTCCATCAAGTCCATTCGATGAGTCCAGTCGATGGTAGTATCGTAGAAGTGTGAAGAGTGATGACCTTGATAGATATTTTTCAAAGTCTTTTCTACCTTTGTCTCTTGGACCTTTATCAAGTCTATGATAGTGAGTAATGACCTCCTTGGACTTCCATCAAGTCCATTCGACCGTAGTCTCGTAGAATGGAGGTGACATTGATGGCTTTAATCAAGTTTATCTCCATATTCTATTGGACCTTCATCAGGCCCATTCGACAAATTTCATTCGACAGTAGTATTGTAGAAGTGTGAAGAGTGATGACCTTGACAGATATTCTCCAAGTTCATTATACCATAGTCTCATGGACCTTCATCAGGTCTAGGAGAGTGAGTGATGAATTCTTTGGACTTTCATAAAGTTCATTCGACCGTAGTCTCATAAATCCTCATCAAGAGAATAAGTAATTTCATTCTTTGGACTTTCATCAAGTCCATTCGACAAGTCCATTCGACAGTAGTCTCGTGACCTTCATCAGGTCTTGTAGTATGAAGATTCTCATAAGATAATCATTAGGTTCATCCAACTGTACCTTATGGACCTTCATCAGGTCCATTTGATAGTCCATTCGACAGTAGTATCATGGACCTTCATCAGAACTAGTAGTATGAGAAGGAAAGACTCTCATAGACCTTCTTCAGGTCTAGTAGAGTAAAGATCCTCATTGACTCATATTAGATCATGTAGAATGAAGAATGAAGACCTCCGTGGATCTTCATCATATACGGAATCTGTAGACTCCCATGTACCTTCATCAGGTATAGTGGAATGTGTAAACTTTACTTTGACCTTCATAAGGCCGGGAGGATTAAACTCCCATATACCCACATTAGGTATAGTGGAGTGTGTAGACATTCTTGGACCTTCATCGGGTAATGTAAACTCTGATGTACTTTTTCAAGTGTTGTAGAATGAAATCTTCTTAGACTTTCACCAGATCTAGTATCTGTAGACTCCCTTGTACCTTTATCAATATGTATGGTCGTCTTGATACATAAGACAATGAAACATCCTCCATATGGAACATGCCCATTTGACTCAGGAAGAGTCAAATAGAAGACATGGTCTTCATCTGGTCCAGACGACATTGTAAATTCCCCTGGTCCTTTGACCCGTAGTATGGGGATTATCATGACCTTCATCTGGTTCAGTCGACCGGGGACATCCCTCATTGGCTCTTGTAGAGTCAAGTTGAAGACCTGGCCTTCATCTGGTCAGAATATATTGTAAATTCCCCTGGTTCTTTGACCCGTAGTATGGGGATTATCTTGACTTCATCTGGTTCAGTCGACCGGGGACATCCCCCATTGGCTCATGTAGAGTCAAGTTGAAGACCTGACCTTCATCTGGTCAGACGATATTGTAAATTCCCCTGGTTATTTGACTCGTAGTATGTGGATTATCCTGACCTTCATCTGGTTCAGTCGACCGGGGACATCCCCCATTGGCTCATGTAGAGTCAAGTTGAAGACCTGACCTTCATCTGGTCAGACGATATTGTAAATTCCCCTGGTTATTTGACTCGTAGTATGTGGATTATCCTGACCTTCATCTGGTTCAGTCGACCGGGGACATCCCCCATTGGCTCTTGTAGAGTCAAGTTGAAGACCTGGCCTTCATCTGGTCAGAATACATTGTAGATTCATCTGGTCCTTTGACCCATAGTATGAGGATTTTCCTGAACTTTCTTCTAGTTCAGTCGACCGGGGACATTCCCCACAGCTAAATGTCAAGCCAGTTGAAGACTTGGACTACTCTTAGTCCAAAAGACATTGAATTCTCTCTCGTATATGTAACATGAACTATGCACTCTCAACATGTACTTTTACATCTTGTTTCATTCGACACGTATAAAATACTCTCTAAATCAAGAACTTCTTGACTTAGAGAGTAGGGGACAAACTGTACGGGCCAAATTTGGACCCAAGGGTAAAATCGTCTTTCACCTTAAACCCAACAATATACAAGGCCCGAAAGTAAAGACCAGGCCCAAAGAATTCTGTATTATTGGATTACAATTGAGCCATAAGTTTAAGGACAAAACCTCTTAATTATATCAACCATTTTTCCCCACTTTGCCTAACACAAGGCATATTCTCACATGCTCAAACTTTTATCAAATGTCTGGGCACATTGTGGGACTTATGCCAGCTGCCAAAGACGATCCTTTTCATCTATAAATAGCAACTCAATTCAAGAAATAGAGAGGGCGGGGCTTCTCAACTCTCTTCACTTCTCTCTTACTAGCTTATGCTCTCTGACACAAGCTCTCTGAGCCCCCACTCCCACAGACACATATCACCGTCCTCACGGCCACCAGAGAGGTCAAGGTAACTTCAAACCTTGCTTCATATTCTACATATTTACTATCCATTTCATTCTATTGACTTGGGCGTCGGAGTGTCTCCGGTACCTACCACACCGGTAGGCAGTCTACTCCCTTTGTTCTTCTTTGTTTTGCAGGATCGCTAATGCCCCCAACCTACAAATTCTGATTGTGGAACCTCGGTCGAAATCCAGCATCCACATGTGCTACTAATAGTATTGTTTGCATGCACTCTCTTATGAGTCATTAGTTTCATCTGTGAAATATATGTGGAACTGTGTTTAATTATGGGTTTAATTCTGGCCATTTTTTATTTTGGAACAACAACAACAACAACAATAATTTTGAAACTGAGTTTAATTTGGGGTTTTTCCTTTATGGTTCTATTTGGCCATTTTTTATTTGGTTTTCAATTCAATTTGGATAACTGTGAAATATTATGTGTGTTTTTGTTTTTGATACAGGTTTCAATAATATGGAAGACGATGCGGGAGTAGATAGTCACATTAATGAAATTGATGATAATTATGATGATGATACAAAGATAGATATGGTTTTTGATAATGCAAATGAGATGTTTAGTTACTATAAAGAATATGGTAAACGGAAGGGCTTTCCCGTACTGCATAGAAGTAGTAAAAAAGGTGGTGATGGTGGGAATGTTAGATATGTGACATTTGCTTGTGGGAGAAGTGGCTTTTCAAAACGATATCAAGTAATATTTTAAGGCCCCAACCTAATTCAAAAATAGGTTGCAATGCTAAAATATGTGGATGTGTAGATGAAGTTTGAAAATGGAGGGTTCGAACTATAGTTCTCGAGCACAACCATGAATTAGTATCTCCATCGAAGTCGAAGTATTTTAGATGTAACCGTAGCATCAATGTACATGCAAAAAGAAAAATTGAGATAAATGATAGAGCTGGAATAAGAGTTGCTCAAAGTAGCAATTCTCTTGTAATTGAAGCTGGTGGTCATGAAAATGTTACATTCACAGCAAGAGACTGTAGAAATCATGTTGACAAACAAAGAAGATTACGGCTTGGTGAGGGAGATGCAGTTGCTTTACAAAACTACTTGATGAAAATGCAAGCAGAAGACGATAGATTTTTCTTTAGCTTCAACTTGGATGATGAAGGTCGATTAAAAAATATTTTTTGGGCTGATCCAAAGAGTAGGGCTGCCTACAAATCTTTTGGTGATGTTGTTACATTTGACACCACATTTGACACCACATATTTCTGTTGCATATTTATGAATAAGACTAATCTCTCGATTTCGCAGTTCATCCCTCATGAGACAAATCTCTTGGTTCAACTTCTGAATCTCATCTATTACAATATCAATATTACTGTCGTTATTTTTTTGATCTTCCGTCCACTGATCATCGTCGTCCCAGTCAAAGGCCAGACAATCCTTGCATTTTCAAAATTTTCAATTTGGATTCTGTGATGTATTAAAAGTCCATAACTTTTGGTATCCCTTGGGGCATTTGCGGTAACGTCGCAGTTCCACTGAATATGCATTTGTGCTAGATGACATTACGATCAAAAATCAACTGCAAAATGCATAATAATAAATATATTATAAACAAGTTAGACACACATTCCAGAAATGCCTTAATCAACATCTACAAGTTATAACTTTTTGTGTGAACTGTGAACACTGATCATAATTTTGTGTGAATGACATATATATATTGTGTGAACTGCATATATTATAACTTTTGTGTGAATGACATATATGTATTGTTCTTGTAATGTATATCACAAAAGTAATCTCAATCCCAATAGAACAATCAACAATGAAACTGAACACTGAAACTGAACAATCAACAATTGACATAACTAATTTGTTTGTATCTCCTGTAAAATGATCAGCCTCAGCATATTATAGAAATTGTTTTCTTAATAGCAACTGACATTAGTAAAAGCATTTGAATCTCTAATCAGATCTCTAATTCCAGCAGATTTTTCCTTGAGATTCATGGCTGCCTCAAATCATGAAGTGGGGGAGTCCACTATTTCTTTTCAACTAGCTTCCACTTTGGACAATGTTCTGGTTTTACATTTTTTTTTCAAATAGGACCACAGAACCATCATTATCAACTCCAATTCATACTTTGATATAATTTCTTGATTGAATAAAATCCCACAAGCTATGATTCCCATAACACAATTCACCAACTCTGTAGCTGTAACTTAGGCTCAAAGCTTATATTTGCCAGACCTAATGGTTACTTCATGAAAACATGCAATGAAGCGAGACTTATCAGAACCCAAAACATGCAATAATAGCTTTACTGCCTAACAAAAGAGCAAAAACTCCCTTTACTGCCTAGCTAACAAAAGAGCAAAATCTCCCTTTACTGCCTAGCTACTCTTTCACAAATTGGCTCGGTATCTACTAATGTATCTACTAATCTACCAAATGTTGAAGCATCCATGTTAAATGCCAGATCCCAAAGAAAAAATTCATCAAATTCAGTCAATTATCAGAAATTAAGCACAAGAGTTCTTAAAACATTCGGGGATCCAAATTGAAACGAAACCCTAAAGAATGAATAGTTGACTCACGTGCTACAAATGACGATTTATGTGGTGGCTTTGCTCCGACGAAGTGCTGTAGACAGACGGCGAAGTGCTAGATTTTCGCGAACTCTGTGCTGGATACGACAACGATGAATCCGGCCAACGACGATTTCTGTGCTTTTCAATTTAACCAGATGCAGCAGACAGATGGCGAGTTGCTGGAGCAATGTCGTGGTGGACAAAGTGAACCGCCGACACAGTTAACCTTCGTGCCCCAGACGACGATTCCCTGCTGGAGATGAAGATTTCGTGATGAATTTCTGGAGAACACGGTGGATCCCTGGTGAAGACAGAAGCTGAAGTGCGAAGTGCTGAAGCAAGGATCTGCTTTAATTGCAAAGCAGGGCGTTTGGTAACGTGGGTTATTAAAACCCATTATAATTTTTTTTTGCCAAAACGCGTTTAGTGTTGTCGTTATGGAGAGAGTTAAGTATAATTGTTTGTAAGAGTATCATTGCTCTTTAATATTAGTAAATGATTATGGTCAGTTAATATTCTTGATTGTGTACCGCCAGCTCAATTTCCATCACTAAACCAAACAAAAAATATTTGTTATTAAGTGGGTCAGTTTCAAGTTTATTTTGATATTATTATAATTTTATTTAGAATATATATCATAGAAATTTGGTAAGTTTTACGTTAAATATTGACAATCTTATACAATCTTCTTTCTTTAAACTGATTGTGGAAAATATTACAATTTAAGCTTTAGGCAAAATAAAAAAAATCTCAATAAGTGGAGATAAAAATTAATTTGTATCTAGAAGAAATTGAGTAGCAATTTGATTTTTGAATAGTTTTAATTGATAATGGAAATTTCCAGATAATCTTAAAATTTGATGATTTCATATCTAGATGCGTCGAGTAAATGCAACACAAGTAGGGTTAAAGTAATTCCTTTACCTTGACTTTTACATATCCTGTACATGTTCAAACAAATCCTAATATGAATTTCACGATTCTTATGATTTTTTTTTTCTTATTTGGAAAGAGACATAAGCTTTGAAACAGCTTCCGAGTTGGTAATGATATGAATTAAGATAAAGATTAATGAAAAGTAGTCAAAATTGCACAAAAAGATGACAAGTTTTAATATGATGAATTAAGATCATGTTGTTTGGAGCCATTAAAAATGGGGACATAATCATCGTTCTTCTTTAACAGTTTGAAAAACATCTGAATTATTTGTATAGAAAGATTAATTATGGATAAAGAAAGCATTTAACAAAATATTTTACATATCCTTAGCGTGAAAAATTTCCATCAGTAATATATATATAAAAAAATATATTAGACTCATCAAATATCTGAAAATATTTTTAAACAATAATTAAATATCGGAAATCACTTTCTCTGTTTCGAAAAATGATTTTTATGAAATATTTTTTATTTATAAAAATCATTTGACGGTGGTGCAATTATATGAAGTCGTATATTGATCAATATTTTTCAAAGGGTCCCACAACTAAAATAAACAAGATTGATATTGGAGTTTACTAAAGACGATGGCATTGAACGCAGCTTTATAATCTTCACGTCCTTGCAAGTTGCAATGCCCCCAGTAATAATACGACAAGCACGTGGCGTGGGTCAGCTTTATCAATTTGTAGTTGCCAAGTAAATTGTCGGTACTGTTCTTGAATCAACATGTTTAGGAGTTATTTAAAGATGGTTTTGAGAAGAATGAATCTTATATTTTACTCAAAATTAAGATTTTAAATTTATAAAAATATTTTAATATTGAATATATAATATAATTTTTAATTTTTTTATCATTTATTGATAGGAAACTCATTTTAATAACTCACTTAGAATTTTATAAAATTTAAAAGAACTCAAGATCGTTCTTGAAACTGACTTACTTCACATGAGTGGTATGAGCAACATGATAATGGTGAGACGTGGGAAGAATCATACGTAATTGTGGAGGCAATAGCACTTTCCCCATAGAGGGCTCTTAAATTAAAATTCCAAATCCATAAAAATATTTCGATTTTTAATAAATAATATTATTTGAATAACATGATATGATGAGACATGAGAACAATATCTAATTGTGGAGGTAAGAGCAATTTCTCATAGAGAGCTCTTAAATGTTTTCTACAGTAGGTTTTTTTTTTTTTTTTTTTTAATACAAGTGAACTTGTATAAAAGGTTAGTTGCCATAGACCTAAAATCACAAGTGATATGACATATAATAGTATATTATCATTTGATAAATGGTTGATATTATCATATTAATAAAGTCAGTCAACACCTTGTTGAAAAAAATGAAAGGTGACGCATCGCTCGAATACTTGTTTGAGGGTGATGTTTGCATAATATTAACTAACTGATAATTTTCTTCATAATTTCCCAAGAACTACATTTAGGGGTTAATTTTACAACAAATATTGGGACTATTAATTTTATTTCCCATTTAGGCACCGCACCGCACAACAAAATAATTTCTCTAACCTTCCATTCTTTTATTTTCTTTCAAAAACAAAATCGAAGCCGAATGTGATGTTCCAATTTTTCACTCATGAAAGTAACGCGATGCATTGCCATTAGCAGAATGGGCTCTCGGATAGGGCTGCGGCTTTTTGGCCCAATCATTCGAACTTCTTTCAAATGGATTCGGAGGTCATTAATTGGACCCAGTTGAACGATGATGTAGACCCGGCAGGCGGTTCGGTTCCGGTTCGGAACCGAACCGAACCGGCCGGTTTCCGGTTCCGCAAATGTGGAACCGGAACCTTGAACCGAACCGGAACCGACCGGTTCAGTTCGGTTCCAAGACTTTTTTTAAAAAAAAAATTGAAAATTATTTAAAATAAATGAGATTAATTTTATAAATAAAAAAAATTTATTACATTGAAGAGCTTGAGCTTAAATTTTTAAAAATTTAAGTTGCCTACGTATCCTCCAAGGGTGAGAGGAATTAAAGCTCACGTAGTTCCATTACAATTTTAAGACATATCCATTTGTAAATTATAATTTTACAATTATCAATCATCATTATCAGTTGATCCTTCGGCTCCGGTTCCGCTTGCACTTGTTGCAGAAGCATTATCGAACAAATCTTTGAAAATATCCGAGGACCGAGCCTTAACTTCTCTTCTCCGTGATTGTGCACTGACACTAGGGCCGCTCTCTTGGGTTGGCATATTTGACATTATGTTCTCAGATGAGCTTGTCATTGTGTTTTTTTTTTTGAGAAATTAGGAAGAAAAATAAGAAAATTGAATAATTGCGAATGATAACAAATTAACAACTAAATGAATTGAGATTGAGAATAAGATTATAAGAGAATTGTATTGAAGTGAGATTGAGAATAAGAGAATTATAGAAAATGAGAGAGTTGAGAATTTGGTGTGATGAAATTATGAAAAATAAATCATATTTATAGAATTTTAGAATTTTTTTTATACCAAAAATGCCCCTAAAAATAACTGTTTTATTACCGTTATTAGGGATACATTAGTAATTTACATTTTAAATAATAAAATAATTTTTTTTAATTTTTTTTTTTTTGGCTCCCTGCCCCATCCCTCCCCCAAACGGAATCGTGGTCGGATCATCGAATGATGGATGATTTGAGGGGAGTACGTCAATCTTATTGAAACAAGATCGTCACCCATCTGTCGGTGCCAGTTAGTTCTAGGGATAATTATGCCGGCTCGTTCCGATCGAGTGTCGTTTCGATTAAAAAAAAATTATATTGAATTGAGATGAAAAATTATCTCGGATATCAAATTGAATCCTTATTATAATTCGAGAATTTTTAGGTTAATTTTCAGGATTCTGGATAATTTTTTCTTGAATCTAAGTCCAATTAGTTATTCGAGATAATTTTTCATCCTGAATCATGAACCAAACGTTATGAGATCTCGAATCTTAATCAAGATTCAGGATTTTATATCAACCCAAGTTAGTTCAGTTGATAAAATCTTTTGAGTGGAAACAGAAAGTTTGGACTTCGAACCCCACTCGTATAGCAAAAATTATATTATGTGCCGGGAGTATATGTCATATCTCTCACAGCATGCGGGCCCCACAACTGTATAGTCGTTGGCTGCCCTGCCCTAAAAAATAATCAATTAATTTTTTTTTTGTAATTATCAAATTACCTTTAATAACATTAATAAAACAACTAGTTTTAGGGGCATTTTATGTATCACAAAAATAATCCAAAAATATATAAATATTGGTCATTTTTTTATTTTTTCAATACACCAATTCTCGATTCTCTCATTCTCAGTTCTCTCATCTACAATTTCTCATTCTCAATTCTCTCATTCTTTAATATTTATTTAACGAAAAATGACAAGCTCATCTGAGAACATCATGTTCAATGTGCCAACCTAAGAGAGCGGCCCTAGTATCGGTACACGGAAAAGAGAAGTTAAGTCTCGATCCTCCAATATTCTTAAAATTCATTTTCATTTAGTCGGTACTGTCCAAGAACAATATGAAACTATTGTGGGGGTATCATACAAATTTACTGGTGGTTATGACAATATGAACAAGCACTTGGATAGACATCATGTCGCTGAAATTAGACTTGATACAACGCAAACTCAAATGGTCAGGTACGCATCATCTAATAGAGGTACGAGTTCTTTAGATTAATTTAAATATTATGATGCTAAAAAAAGAGAAGAATTTGCTAAATTTACTTGCATGACACATATTTCTTTAAGTTTTGGTGAAAAAATTGATTTAACTAATTACGTTCAGAATACTTTAAATCATGCTGCTTGTATAATGACTAGAAATACAACAAAACGTCAAAATTTTAAATTATACAAAGATGATAAAATTATTTTAAATGACATATTTAAAGATATTAAAGACCATATTTCCATTTGTTCTGATATTTGGAGTGACCATTGATAAATACACTCATACATGGGTGTGACTTGTCATTGGATTGATGCATCATGGAACATGCTAAACGACTTATTGTATTTATAATTTTTTATGAGCAACACACCTGCACAAAATATTTATAGAATGATAAAAGTAATTTTTGATGAATTTGGTTTATTAGGTAAAATTTTAACAATTGGTTTTGACAATACATCTGCGAATACTGCATCAATTAGAGATTTAAAAGAAATATGCCAACCAAATTTGGGAGGTCAATTTTTTTCATGTTCGTTGCACATGCCATGTATTTAATTTATGTGTTCAAAATGTTCTGACTTGTTTAGCACCTTTCATTGATCCTAGTAAGATTGCACTTAATTGTATTTGGTCATATTCCAAAGTTAGGAGAGAATGAGCCAAATTTTATAAATTAAATAGTTTTAAAGCGATAAAACTTTCACGAGATATTCCAACACGTTGGAATTCAACATATTTTCGTTTATGACAAGCTTTCCAATACTGATATGTATTATGTAATTTTTTTCCCAACATGTTCAGCATATCACACTTTTTCCAGGCAATGAGATATTTGTGAATTTTTTTTAGAAATTTTAAAAAATTTTAAAGATGATACACATGTTTTTAGCGGAATTATTATCCTACAACACATTTATTTCTTGTTGAAAGTTGGAATATTGTTGGTATTATATCTGAGCATGTTGCAAGTTCTGATCTTAATGATATTGTTTTAATTGAAACTATTGCTGTTATGAAACGAAAATGGTTCAATTGTTTTTAAGACATTCAATTACTTTGTCTTATTGCCGTGATTTTTTATCATAGATTTAAATTAGAATGTTTGAGCCTTACAAGATTACAATGAATATTTAGATCTAGATAATGAAATTAATATTACAAGAATAATAGATAGAATAAAAATTGATTTAATAGATTTATTTAATGATTATGTTAATAGATATAACTTGCAATTAGTATGACAATCTAGTAATAGCGAACGTATAATACCTTCAAGACTTAGCGTATGTGATCGTTGGTTACTACAACTAAAGAAAAAACATAGGGATAACACGACTAACACCCGAAATTAATAACTATTTATCTACTAATTTCGAGTTTACTACTGAAAGTTTAGTGAGTAAAAATTTTCAAGTACTTGACTGGTGGAACCGACATCAAAATATATTTCTTGTATTATCGATTATTGCTAAAAAGGTGCTGGCAGCATCTGTTTCCACCGTTGCGGTTAAACAAGCCTTCAGCTTATGAGACAATATTTTGGAAGCGAGAATGTCTTCATTATATCCAAGCACTTTAAAAGCAACAACATGTGTGGATGGTTGGACCCAAGCTGATCTGAGGCAACAAGAAGATGTCCCCGACGACTTTGAAGACTTGTTCGACAATGCATTTGCAAGTGCAAGCAGAACAAGAGCTGAATGATCAACAGACATTGATAATGATGATAATTGATCAATAAATAATTATAATTTGTAATGGGAAACTATCTTTAAAATGTAGTGGGACTACGTGAGCTTTGATTCATCTCACCCATTGAGGATACGTAAGCAACTTAAGTTTTTAAAAATTTAAGTTCAAGTTCTTTAAATTTATTTTTAATTTAATGTAATTAAATTCATAATTTTAAATAAAATTTTTAATCTCATTTTTTTAAATCATTATAAAAAAATTAAAAAAAAAACCCGCAGGGAACTGGAACGGTGGGCACTTCTAGAGAGACTCCAGTATAAAATACACCGGAACTTCCTCCTTCATAAATTTGGTGTCGTTGGATTTTGATACTACGATTCAGATTTGGAGAAAAAAATTATGTCTCCAAATCTTTTTTAATTTTGAAATTCGAACCGTTGAATCAGAATCCAATGATTCATATTTAACTGGAGGGGCTCCGGTACAACCCCCACCCTCGGTTCCAGATATATTATGTATTACAATGACTTCAACAAACAACTGGGCTTTCATTTTAATAAACAAAAACATCATTTTTGGACTAAATTATCATTGGTTAACAAAAACACTAAACTTCATCATCTCTCAAAACTATTAAATTACAACGTAGGTTATGCATTAAATGTGTTTTGCACAAAAAAGTAATTAATCAATTAATTTTGATGATTTATTAAGATAAGAAATGCTTACTATACATTAGTAGATAGAAAAATTGATTAAAATTCTACAAAATGGCCAATTAAACAATTTTTAATGAAAATCCAACCAAAAAACACAATACATGAAGATGGTAGAAGAAACATTGAGATTGCAATGAATTATTAGATTAAAATGGAGGAAAAATTTTATAAGTGGATTTTAGTCCAAAACTTATGTATTTATTTATTTTTTTTTAACAAAATGAATTTTTGTAATTGAACAAAATTTAATTAATCATTTTTTAAAATTTCTCCATAAACTGGGGCTAACAAATATCTCAGGGAAAAATACATCCCTCCTCGAAAGAAAAATATAATAATGATAATAAGGATAAAAATATCTACAAGCCCAACAGAGCAGCCGTCAAGAAACTCAGGCCCAACCAAGAGCCCAAAGAATATGCCTTTCTGCCATCACTGGTGTCTCTCTGCTGAACGGACGGCGAAGATGTACCGTTGAAATTGGGGTTAGGACCGTACAGGGACTGGATCCCCTGTATATCATCATCGGCCAATTCAACTCTCCTTGTCCCCGAAGAAATTGTAGGGTACATTATTGAATTTTCAACAGATGAATGCCCTAACCCTAACAGGTGTCCGATCTCATGAACAGCTACCGACTCAAGATCAATCGCCGACATCGATATCGACGTTGTCATATCATTGGCGATCACCCAGTTCTCGTCACCGTCAAAATGCAACCATCCACTCGGCGGCGAAAACGCGTGGGCTAGCGTACCCAGAACCCCATCAAACGCCTCGCCGTCACCGTGATCGCCGCTGAAGAACCCGATCCTGATATCGGCGGTTGAGTAAGATTCCGTTTGAGTGAAAGTCATCGTCGTAACTTCTGACCAACGATCAAAGGCCGTCGCAAATACGTTCTTGACATCGTCACTCAATTGTCTGTCGGGCGAGAACGCGTATGTCAGATCTTGCCTGTTCGAAGGCCAACGTGGCTTGCCGGGGAAGAAACTGTAGTGACCCACCGTGTGGAAATTAGCATTATTAGTGGCGTTATACGACGTCGGCTTGCCTGAGTTCATAGTGGTCGTGCCGTTGACTATATCTGGATTCCCGCATCTGGGCCGTAGGATGTGTTGCATCGTTTGACCATCGAGTTGACCGGTGGGTTCAAGATTGAAGTTTTTTTGATAAGTTTTGACTGCGGATTCAAGCATGTCATCGAAATCGTCGGTGAAATTTGAAGGCAAATCAGGAATGTAACCGAAGTAATGAAAGTATTTCTTGAGCTTGGCTAAGCCGTCCATCTTGTCGCCGGGATGGCATCCGGTGAAATTCTTGAAGGCGTCCCACGCGCTGGAGGTGGCGTTTGAGAGTATCCACGTGGGGATTGAGGATATATTGGGGAAGAAATGGGCTGAAGTTTGAGTTGGTGATAGTGATAACACTGTAAAAGCTGCCATCACAAGAAGCTGGTATCTCATTTTCGATGTGGGTGTTGGAGAAAGGGAAAAGGGAAGTGTTTGGTTCGGAAGAAAATGAAATTTTCTCTGGAAAATTGATAATGGGATTTCAAGAGAGAGAATGTTATGTATAACTTATTTATGGGAAGAAAATTCAGCCACGGATGAATATTGAATAGTTAATTGCCTTGAGCTCTTCGTCAAGCGAACTATTGAAATAAGTCAACGCGGTGAAAATTTGGCTTTTGCATTGTTCCTTGGTGGTGAGTTTATGCACTACGACCCTATTGACGACGTCGTCGGAGGGAGAAATATAAATAACTAGATGGGATTTATATTTATGCACAGAAAATCTTTTATAATTGATATTAATATAAAATAATCAAGATTAATAACCATCAAAATTATATTGAGAAAATTAAATAAATAAAATAAAGAGGAGAAATTTTCCTTTAAAATTCATTATAAAATGAAAAATATATATCTCATTATATTGTACATATATTTATAGTGATAACAATAACAAATACATAACATTTAACTCCAATCACTTATTATATTAGCAAATTTATCCACCTAGACAAATACATTTATTAGATTGAGTTCTTTCACTTAGTAAAAATGATAAACACATTCATTAAATCAAATTTTTTCACCCACTAAATACATCAAATATTTCAAAGTTTTGATTAATTAAATTTATTTACCTACTAAATACACCAAATATTTTAAAATGACAAGTGGTAACATAAAAGAAGATGCATGTTTCAAAATTTCAAAATGACATATGAAAACACAAAAATATATAGAGATCTGCTCCCCGTCAACGGTCCCCCCTTCCGTTGTCCAAAATTATTTTTTAACCCTCCCCCATTGTCCCCAAATTCATATATATATATATATATTATATATATATATATATATATATAATTTAATTAATTTATTTATTTATTACTTTTATTTTATTAAATATTTACTATTATTATTTATTTTGTGTTTATTTACTTATTGTTATTTATTTTGTGTTTATTTATTTATTTTTGTTTTGATTCTTTATTAATTTATTTAGCACTACTTGTTAACAAATTATATTTTTAGAGAAGAGTATGTGTAATAATATATAGAAAAGAAATACAGATAAAAATATAAAAATAAAAATTCTAATTAATATTATCTCCAAAGTCTCATTTTGGCGCACTTGGTGATATATCCAATACTTCGTACCAAATTCTATAAAGTGTGTTGTACGAATGGACTCAAATTGTTGTTATTTATTTTCTGAAAATATATTTTGCTAACATAAAAGAAAATCTTTTCTATTATATATAAGTAGTGTGCAATACTTCGTACCAAATTCTATATTGTGTGACACACAATGTGTGTAGTATGAAGAGGCTCGAATTGTTGTTATTTATTTTCTGAAAAAATATTTTGCTAACATAAAAGAAAATATTTTCTATTATATATAAGTAATGTTAAATAAATTAATAAATAATCCAAAGAAATTAAATAGATAATTATATAAAGACTATTAAATAAGTAAAAAAAATGAGATAAATAACTAAAAAAATTTAATTTATAAAATAAAATAAAATAATTAAATAAAGAAATAAAATAATTAAGTCAAAGAAATAATTTATTTAAAAGAGTAGGTGTATTATTTCATTCAAAAATTAAAATAAGAAAAAAAAACATTTATTTAAATAAATAATTAAATTAAAAAAAAAAAAGAAAAAAAAAAGAGAGAGAGTCATTTATTTATTTAGTTGTAATTGGAGATGGGAAGCGAGAGAGGGGAAGAGACAGAGGGGGAAAACAATTTTCAAATATAAATTATCACGATTGATGTCGAACACGACAAAAATTCCATGTAATTTTGACTCTTTATTAAGTGTTTTATTTATGTCGTCAATTTTCTTTCCTGAAGCGTGGTCGAAGTTGGGGGTTTAGCTGGCTTCGTTGGACACTATTTGCCCGGAAACTTCGGTAGTACACGTGGATAAAATGTATTGGGTGTTAGGTTGCATTCTATTGGGCCCTCAACTTTTAGGCGGCAATTTAGAAAAAACACGCCAACACGCATCGTGGGTCAAATCAACTCGGCGTCAGCTGCTTTAAAGGGTCAATTATTTTGGAATTTAATTAGAGAGAGCTGCTTTTCCCTCCTCTTGTCGAACGCGTCCCCCTCTCTCTCAAAATTTCCAATAACACCCTCAGTCATTATCATAAATGATTTTTTTAATTTTTTTTTAAAAAAAATTTAGTTGTTTAATTATTTTATTTTATTTTGTTTTTTTTTGTTTAATTATTTTATTTTTTTATCTCATTTATTTTTTTCTATTTTACTTGTTTAATTTTCTTTTCAGTATTATTTAATTTATTTAATATTATTTATGTATAGAAAATGTTCTCATTTATGTCAACAAAATATATTTTTAAGAAGAGTACATATAATAATATACAAAAAAAGAAATACACGTAAAAATATAAAAACACCAAGTATATCAAGAGGAGGCTTTTGAGACAATATCAATTAAAATTTATATTTTTATATATTTTTGTGTATTATTACATGTACTATTCTTTGAACATGGTTAAAACAAGATTGATATAAGAGACTTTTCATTTAAAAACAATATTTGTTCGCAAGTTATATATATATAATCGATTTAGTAAAATTATTAAATAAATTAATAAAGCATTAAAAGAAAATTAAATAAATAAAGAAATACAAAATATATAAAAATATATAAAGATTTATTAAATAAGTAAAAGAGAAAAAAATATAAATATAAAGAAAAAAATAAATGAGATTAAAAAAAATAAAAAAATTAAATAAAATAAAATAATTAAATTATAAAATAAAATAAGAGACTTTTTATAATTAAATCAAAAGGTAATTTATTTAAAAGTAGAAGGGTGACATCATCATTTTGTAGGGGACAAGTGGTAATTTATATAAAGTTTTCTAAGAGCCCACGAGACTCAAAAGTTCTTCAGTAGACCCTAATCATGATACTTGATGTCTCAATCGATATTATTTGATCACTGTCATAGCCATCAGTCTCATATTATACACTGTCCCAATAGACGTTATCTGACACACTCATAAAGTGGTTCTTTACTCCCAAATATAAGAGTGTCGAAATAATAAAATAATTCGGTAGGTCCGAAGTCGATCCACATGAAATAAATTTAATAGGATAAAATAATAATTTGAGTGAAAAGAAAAAGACTGAATTATTTGAAATGATTTACAATTTTTAAATTGGACTGTAAAATAAAATAAAATACTGGGGCTCGGGGATCCACTTTTAATATTTCAAATTTAGAAATCTTATTTTTTGTAATATATAAATTGTCATTATTACCCAGTTATTTTATTTCAGGAATTAATTATGGCAAAATAAATAAAATCGGCCATAAAGACGATAATAATATTTGTTTATAATAAATCCATTTGGGTACTCAATTGTGCCAAATAAATAAGACGAACTATATAAGTGATAACAAAGTTTGTCAATAATTAATCCAAATTTAAATTAAATAGAAATCATTAAATTATAATTTATATATTATATTATAAATAAGATTAATCTATATTTTTATATTAAAAGCTCCACCATTTACCATAGTAAGAAGAAATTAGCTACTCATAATTTGAATAAAAACACTCATAATTTTATTATTGAAAGAAAAATAAATTACAAGAAAGCTTAAAACAAATAAAATACACAAGAACTAAAATTTCACTAAATTTCAGAGAAAATTATGGACTCTCAGGCTGAAAAAATGAGGTGCATAGCACATCTTATGAATGCAATTGCATAGAAATTATTGCAATTGCATGTGAAGGATGGCTCCATCTACCGAAAGGTGGATGACAACCATGCACCATTTTTTTTTAAAAAATAATAATTACCTATGGCATACTTGAATTTTTCATCAACTTCTGCATTGAAAACTTCAGGACTATAAAATCTTGTAAACAGTAAAGTTGTAGATATTTGAGTATTTTTTCATCTGGAATTGGAATTGCCTCTATCCGATATTGGAGTAAAACTTTATGGCCAAAATACGAAAATTGAGCAATGTTGGAAATTCTGAAATTATACACTGTTAGAACGCCATTTTAAGTTTATGGTTTCCAAAATCCAAATGTCACGTCCATTTTCTAATTATGCATCCAAAGTATTATTTCACCTACATAAGAAATAAATATCACAATAAAAATATATAAAATATAAATTTAATTATTATTTTATAAATGTGTTAAATTAAGAGAATTAATAAAATTATAAGTGTAAAATGATTAGTTTCTCTCTTTATTAAGTGTACACTTTTTAATGCTCATCACACCATCAACCAACTTATTACTAGTCCATAGTAATTTAAGTAAAAGCTAAAAAGAAAATTCTTATCCAAGTTAGTAATTGTTTTATTTCTCACTATGCCACTTTTCTTGAAAATGAAATTTTGAGAGAAATTGGGGATTGTAAAAAGATAGAACTCGATTAATTCGATCCTACCGTAGAGGAACCAGAGATCCAACATGGTGAAAGATCTTCGACACAGGTTCTACGTAGATCAAGTAGAGTATGAAGACCTCCAGACTTATTATATTTAATGTTAGAGCGGATGTGGAACCCATAGGATCGGATCGGTGTCCTACTCATTGGAAATAGGTTTAAATCATGGATATCAAGCATGAGTGTAATTTTAAAATATTTAATGAAATATTATACTTCATTAAGAGTGTATAAAAATAACTGGGACTGAATCGAAATCCGAAAACTTAAAAATGGGGAAAAAAAAAATTCAACGCACGTAACGCGCGTGCTACAGTATGCGTACACTTGGCAACAATTGTTTTTTTTTTTTTTTTCATTTCAAACCATTCAGCTCTCTTTCTAGAGAGTTAAATGAATTATGGTATATCACCTTAATTTCTTCTGATCTTCCATAAACACTTCAAAAACACTCAAAATTAATTTTTAACATCAAAACCAATATCAACACATGTTATAGAACAAAAATCAAGTTTTTCAAAAATATCAAATATTTTTACAAAACATAAATTTATTCTAAATACGCACTTGCGTAAATTTTGAATCCAAAACACAAACCAAATTGGAATCCGACAATGAAATGACTCATGAATAATTCTCTGTCACCCAAAGATGGTCAAGTGATTCTAGAATGACAGCCTTAACTCTAAGCTATTAACTATAGTTCCAAACTCTTATTAACTGTTTCATGTCCAATATGAATATTTTTTACCTAATTAACAAGAATATCGTGTTTATACTTCTAAAGCATTCTAACATAATTTATTAGTCTTATTTCAACATTAAGTTATATAATCATGCATAAAAGAATATATCTTAAGAGAAGTTCAAACTTACCTCGCAAGGTTGATGCAAAGATCCAATCTTCTACTTTTTGTTGAAATGGTTGGAGAACTTCCAAGGTTTGCAAGCTTCACTCCAAGATCTAATCTTGATTCAATGCTAGCAACCTTCACTTCAAGATCCAATCTTGATTTCTCCTAATTGAAATATTGTAGAGATCTCACAAAACTTCTCTAACCACTTCTCTAACTTAGGCTAATTTCTATAATTCTTGCTTGTATTTAGTTTTTTCAAGCTTTTGCTTTGCTTGTATTTAGCTTTCTCAAGCTTTTGCTTTCCTTAATTAAAATCTTCCTAAAGCTTGCTATTTATAGCAAAACTTATGTAATTTTTAATTAATAAAAGTTGTAATCAACTTAAGTGGGCTTAATCTAATTTGTCCAAATATGTATAATAAGGTATGACTAATCTCCATTGTCTAACAATCTGATTTAATCCAATTAAATCAAGACAAAGATTAGGAAATGGATTAGTTCAATGTTTATCTTTTTGATTTAATCCAATTAAATCAAGCCAAAACCACATATTATTACATACTTACAATTACCATAATATACTCAAATAATAAAGATAATTATGATTTTACAATTAACCCCTTCTGTAATTATTGAATTAATCCAATTAGGTCAAAGTAAATAATCAAGGTTATCCAATAACATGCGATTATCTTAGTTGATAATTATAATATCGAGTATGATCTTTTATCAAAATTAATCGGCTACCCAAGTGCTAAACGAGTACACTTCATATTGAGACTCTCTAAGTTCAGACACGTTCGTCATATAAGCCTAGCTAATATGTACGCTATTCGGCCACCTCCGAATTCACGAAGAACACGAATGACCTTTCTGAACTATACAAGTCGAGGTAATCACATATGTTTAACAATCCCTCTGTCGTAGACTATCCGAGTTGTGCTTAAGAAACATAGAATACACCGTCAAGTTCCCGAGGCGCACATCTCATGTCGATATGTCCATGATTTTTATAACTGATGCAATCCACCATAGGTGATCCACTTTGGCCAAAGCTTTAAGAATCGTGACTTTACTCACATGGATACTTGAACCCCTTATGATACACAAACGGGCCGACCGATTATATCTTGCTTTGCACTTGATTAATGAGTGTATCGGTCCACACCCAAACGAACATCTAGAGGCCAGACCATGAAAGGCTTCTGACATATATGACATCAAAGTATGGATGATCTCACACAAAATCAATGATATCCTATAGTCAAATGATTACATATACTACTTGACTCGATGAGATTTATATTGACGGTGGTGTGTACTTCCAATTATTAGGAATCACCTGTGAGTTATTCAATATTTGGTCCAACCAATACCCACACGTCTATACGAGTTTCCAAAACTTATGGTACATCAGGTTAAACCATTGGAACTCCAATTCCAATATACAACATGTGCTAGTCCAATATACAATAGTAATATTTATCCCAATGTTGGACCACATAGTGTCCAATATTACTATAAGACTATTCTAAGGTCGATATCATTCTTAGCATATCTATACATCAATCTAATACACATAATGACAATACCATTAATAAGGCATGAAATAAAAATGTAGTTATCATATTAATAACTAATAAAATATACAATTCGGATTGGCACTCCAAGCACCAACTCCAACAAACTCCCACTTGCTTAGTGTCAATATGGATGGTACCGTAGTTCAATCCATCCTCCACATGTTTATCGAATAACTTAGGAGGTAAGACTTTTGTAAGCGGGTCTGCTATGTTGTCTAGTCTTTAAACCTTCAAGACCACTATGTCATTTCATTCAATTATATCTCTAATTACGCTATATTTACTTTCCACGTGTTTAGAATTGGAATGCGCTCTCGGCTCCTTAGTCTGCGCAATGGCTCCGCTATTATCACAAAATAATGGGACTGAATTTGCAATACTAGGCATAACGCTAAGTTCCGTGATAAAATTTCTAATCCAAATAGCTTCTTTAGCAACTTATGAAGCCGCTATAAATTCCGTCTCAGTGGTGGAATCAGCTGTTGAGTCTTGCTTTAACATCGCCAACTAACCGCACCACTTTAAAGGTAAATACATAACCTGATGTAGATTTTCTATCATTTGGATCTCCCTAGAAGTCGGAGTGATGTATAACCTTTAATTTGTAGCCCATTTTCTCCATATGTCAGAAACTTATCCCTAGTACCTTTAAGATATTTTAAGATATGTTTCACGACTCTCCAATGATCATTACTCGGATCAGATTAATATCAGCTGGTCACACTACTGTCGAACCTTATGTCAGGTCTAGTATATATCATATCATATATTATGCTTCCAGTACAAGAAGCATATGTCAAGTTAGAAATTCTAACTCTCTCTTCCCTAGATTGAGGTGCCTTTTTCTTCGAAAGATGTATGCCATATCAGAAAGGTACATTTGCTACGTGTAGTTGTATGGTAAACCGTACATTTCTAACATCTTATCTATGTATGACAACCCTATAAGCTTCCTAACTCTATCCCGGTAGAATCTTATACCTAGTATATATGAAGCTTCACCCATATCTTTTATGAAGAAGTTTTTGCAAAGGTAGGATTTCACATTTTGCATCAGTCCTATATCATTTCCTATGATAAATATTTCATCTACATATAAGACTAGGAAAATTGTCATGCACCCACTCACTTTCTTATAAAAACATGGTTCTTCATCATTCTTGATGAATCCGGATAATCTATTTTTCTCATCAAATCGATGATTCTAGATTCAGGATGCATGTTTAAGTCTATAAATAGACTTTTGGAGCTTACAAATAAAGTTTGAAGTCTCACTGGATACGAAACCCTCTGGTTGTTTCATATAGATATCATCTTCAAGAAATCCATTTAGGAAAACAGTTTTCACATCCATCTGCCATATCTTATAGTCGTGATATGCAGCAATGGCTAAAAAAATCCTAATGGATTTTAGCACGGCTACTGGTGAAAAAGTTTTATCATAATCAATCCCAGGATGTTGAGTGTAACCTTTAGCTACTATTCGGGCATTAAAGGTTTCCACATTTCCATCGGGCAATCGCTTCCTTTTGTAAACCCATTTACATCATATAGGTTTAACTTCTTCGGAAAGTTTAACTAAGTCCCAGACTGATTATCATGCATAGAATCCATCTCGGATTTCATGGCTTTCTGTCATTTTCCCGAATCGATATCCAATATAACTTCTTTTTATACGTAGTCGGATCTGTTTCCTCTAGGAGGAAAACAACTCCAAGAGGAAAACAACTCGCATCAAATGTTCAAAACAATCTCTTAGGAGGCTTGATATTATATTCGACTTATGTAGAACTTGTGTTGTAGATCCTTCTCCTAATTGGATCTCTGGTTACATCTCAGGTTCCTTAATGTTGGGATCAAACTCATCAAGTTCAATCTCTATATAATTCCCACTTTCTCTCAAAAATTACTTTTCAAGAAAAATGGCAAAACGAAAACAAATACATTTCGTTGCTTGGAATCGTAGAATTGATATCCCATGGAATTATCAGGATATCTAACGAACCTACATTTATACTCTTTGGGTGTTAGTTTATCCCGCTGCGCAACTCTAACGTATGCATGATAACCCCAAATCTTTAAATACCTAAGACTTGGATTTCTACTGAACCATATCTGATAGGGGGTCGTAGAAACAGATTTTGATGGAACTCTATTAAGTATGTAGGCAACAGTAAGTAAAGCGTAACCCCAAAGGTAATAAGAAAGATATGTATAACAAAGTGTAAAAATCCACCTTTGCAAGAACGTCTCCATGAAAGACTTGGGCGAAGCTTCCTATATACTAGGTATAAGGCTCTACCAGGATAGAGAAATGAAGCTTTTAGGATTAATCCACGTACATAGATAAGATGTTAGAAATATATGGTTTTAACAACTGCAGTAAGTAGTAAACGTACCTTTCCGATATGACATATATCTTTCGAATAAAATAGCTCACCAAACTGAGGAAGAAATAGTTATGATGTCTAACTTGCCATATGTTTCTTATATTGGAAGCATAATGTATGTTATGCTATGTACTAGACCTAATATTAGTTTCGACGTTAGTGTTACTAGCCGGTATCAATCTGATCTAGGTGATCGATATTGGATGACTGTGAAACATATCCTGAAATACCTTATGGGTACTAAGGGGTAAGTTTATAATTTATGGAGAACATGAGCTGTAGGTCAATGGTTATACAGACTCGGATTTCTAAGGAGATCCGAATGATATAATTCTATATCTGGATATGTATTTATCTTTAACGGCGGTGCAGTTAGTTGGCGTTGTTCAAAATAAGTTTCCACTGATGATTCCACCACATATGGGGAATTTATAGCGACTTTAGAAGCTACTGGATGAAATATATATTATTAGATATATATACTTGTATGTTGATTATAACATCAACCTTAGAATAGTCATTTAGTGATACTGGATACTAGATGTGGTCCATCGTCGGGATGATATCACTATTATAAACTATTCTTAAAAGATATATTCATAGTCGTTGATTTTGGAACACGGTCGAATTTCTATAACCTAGAAGACTATCACTTGTCATATATTGAAATTGGAGTTCCAATGGTCAGAACCAATGGACCATGAGCGACGTCAATTCATATAGACATATAGGTATTGTTGGAACAAATACAAAATGACTCACTAGATGATTCCTAATAGTTGGTAGTGCACGTCATCGTCATGAATGGGTTTTTTAGGGGGTGAATCCGGTAACGCAGCGGAAGCGGTGAAAATCCGATTTTCAGATTTCAAAACTTTTTCTCGGATAAATTAAATAAACATATTTATTTAATATTCCAATAATCAAATTATGAAAATAAATTCAATAAAACATTTTTAGGTGAATTTACCGAAATACCCTTGCTTTGTATTTTTGTCCATTTTAGTCCGAAATTGATCCAATCAATTTTGAATGAATCTAAATCATTTCTAAGATGAACTTATGATGTTCAAAACATCAAAACACCAAAGAAACCAAAATCCCCAATTATTCCTCACAAAGCCGAGAGCACCATTTGGTGCCAATTTTGTGCATTTTGCACTTTCATGCCTCAAGACACATCCAAATGATATCCAATCAACATGAAACTTTGTATGCATCATATACACACATAAATACACAACATATATGAAAAGCCCTAAATTTGGAATTAGTTAAGAACCCTAATTTTTCAATTTCCATAAATTGGACAAATTAGACCAAATACATTAAATCAATTACTTCAATCATCATTCTTCCATCCAATCCAAGTCTCAACACAATGAAACAACTCAAGATCAAATAGGTCATTTAAGAGTGGGTCAACAACTCTAGATTAGCAACATGGTTTCCAAAACCTTATAAGAAAGTTTATCACTACAATAGTCATTCACTTCCTTCATCATACATGCTTCACACTTCACCAAAACTTCCATAAAAAAAAAACAAGGAACAAAGAAATAAACATCCTAAGAATATCATATATTAAAGCCTAGAACCTAAGGAACAAATTCCTTACTAATAGCAAGTTCAAGGAACTTACTAAAAATCCAAGCTTTTGATGTTTTAGCCTTTCTTCTCACAAACTTCCTTTAGATTCTTTCATGGAGTTTATTTTGATAAAGTGTATTAGGTTAAATGTTAAATGAAATGAAAAAACAATTTATACTTGTAACATTTTCACCTTGGCCGAAATTCATAGCCAAATATAAGAAATTGTAATTTCAATTTCATTTCAATTATCATTATATCAACTTGCATAAATATCTTATAAATTACTTTATTAGATATTTATTTTGGTCAACAAATGCAACTAATGTCATTTACTTTAATTATCCTAACATAAGATATTTATATTTTAATTAATTTAATCATTTAACAATTAAATAATTAATTAATTAATCAAATACAAATATATTAAATATATGTACAATATTTACATTAAATATTAAAAACATATATTCATTTAGGAAATAAGTCAAATAACTCATTTTGACTATTAATAATGTGTATTTAAATTAATCAAGTATTAAATGTAAATACACAATAATTAGGCAAATGACTATCTAGTCTCTTAGCATGTATCTTGCGTTTAACCATTAAACGACTTTATAAATAATCAATATTATTTATTTATGTTGCTCTAGTGCTCAACGAGTATGTTTCATTATTGAGACTCTATAGGTTCAGGTATATCCGTCACAAAATCTAATTTCGTGTCCATAATCTATCCACCCGTAGATTATGACGATCACGGATAATCTCGCTGAACCATACAGGTCGAGGTCATCGCAAATGTATAATTCCTTCGTCACAGGTATCCGGATAAATCCCAGATATATAGATATAAACGTCAAATCTCTATCGGGATTATCCAGTCGACTATTCCATTAGCAATCTCATAAGAATGTTTAGAACTAGCTTCTAAACTTTACCACGGGCCCATGGATTTATCTGATTGCTAATCATATGGACTACCTATGCTCTGGTACACAGAACTGACGGATCCTATCTTGATACACATAGGACACCCTGAGGATCTATCTACACCCAACGAACAGACGGAGGTCTGATCTAAATAGATCGGTGACGTGACTGCCGTCTAAGTGTAGAAGATGTCTCATGTGCCCACAATGGCATCTCAAGTCTAAGAATCACAAGTGCTACTCAACCCAAGAAGATTCTTATTGACGCTAGTGTACCATCCATTAAGAATTTCGGTGAGTCGTTCAGTGTTTATCCGCTATAAACACCTACACGTCTATACTAGTCTCCAAGACTTATGGTTCATTGAGAAACCATTGGAATCATATATTCCAGTATACGACATGTACCGGTCTCAACGGGTTTACTATACTGACCAAGTAGTGTAAACCTTGACCAGGAACTGTCTGAGAATGACAACGTCATGATACTTCTCAATGTCCGTTGTGACGCTTTTGCAACTGTATCATGATTAATCATTCTAGGGTCATTACGTCTTTACCATATAGAAGATAGATTATATTATAGAAACTGCATATATTATTCATAATAATAATCTTTTACAGAAGTATTTAACAGAAATACAACCGGGAATTGGCGCTCTGAGCACCAACCCTAAAAAATCTCCCACTTACTCTAGTGCCAATATCGATTGTATCTAATACCCATCGACTCCACGTGTTTATCAAACAAACTTCGGAGGTATGGCCTTCGTCAGCGGGTCTGCTACATTATCTTCACTCGTACCTTGCACACGACAATATCCCCTCGCGACACGATCTCTCGAATGATGTGGTACTTGCGTTCCACATGCTTCGACTTCTGATGCGCCCTCGGTCCTTTGCTTGCGCAATGGCTCCAGTATTATCACAGTATAACGGAATCGCATTCTCGATACTTGGGACAACTCCCATTCTGTGATAAAGTTCTTTATCCACACAACCTCTTTTGCAGCTTCAGAAGCTGCAATATATTCCGCCTCAGTGGTGGAATCAGCTGTCGATCCCTGTTTGGAACTCTTCCAACAAACTGCACCTCCGTTAAGGGTAAAGACAAATCCAGATGTAGACTTTCTATCATCGGGATCCGATTGGAAATCGGAGTCTGTATACCCATTAACCTGCAGTTCGTTTCCTCCATATATAATCAACTTATCCTTAGTACCTTTAAGATACTTTAGGATATGTTAATGGCCATCCAATGGTCATTACCTGGATTGGACTGATATCGATTAGTTACGCTAACAGCGAAACTGATATCAGGCCTCGTACATAACATGGCATACATTATGCTACCCAAACACGAAGCATAAGGTTGGTTAGACATTCTAACCTTCTCATCTTCTGTTTGTGGACACATCTTCTTAGAAAGATGAATCCCATGTCTGAACGGTGTTTGCTGTCTTACAGTTACCAAAGCTTATACCGTTCCAAGATCTTATCTACGTACGTTGATTGGGATAACCCAATCAGCCTCCTTTGTCTATCTCTATAGAGTTTTATCCCTAAAACATAGGAAGCTTCTCCCAGGTCCTTCATGGAGAAATTCTTACAGAGGTACGCTTTGACGCTTTGCAACATACCTAAATCATTCCCAATGATTAGGATGTCATCAACATATAGGACTAAAAATACGACCATGCTCCCACTGGCATTCTGATACACACAAGATTCTTCCGAATTCTTGAGAAAACCAGACGATCTAATAATCTCATCGAATCGAAGATTCCACTTTGTGAAGCTTTTTTAAGTCCATAAATGGACTTCTTAAGCTTACATACCATACCCGACGTTTCGCTGGATGTGAAACCTTCCGGCTGTTCCATATAGATTTTTCATCAAGAAATCCATTCAGAAAAGCCATTTTGACATCCATTTGCCAAATCTCATAGTCATGATACGCAGCTATAGAAAGAAAAATCCGGAGACTTAAGCATTGCTACCGGCGAAAAAGTTTCATCGTAGTCGACGCCAGGTCGCTGCGTGTAACCTTTTGCTACCAGTCGGGCCTTGTAAGTTTCAACCTTACCGTCAGGCCCGCGCTTCCTCTTGTAAACCCATTTACAACCGATAGGAACAATTCCTTCGGGAAGCGGAATCAAGTCCCAAACTTGATTTTCATGCATTGAGTCTATCTCGGATTTCATGGCACTTTGCCATTTCACGGAGTCGATGTCCAACATCGATTCTCTATAGGTGAAAGGATCTGTCTCTTCAACTAAGAGAACATCCAGACTATTTTCTTGTATCAAATACAAGCGTTCAGGAGGTCTGGATACCCTTTCCGACCTACGGAGTGTGTGTGTTGAAGGTCCTTCATCTACTTGAACTTCAGGTTTCTCCGTTGGTTCGTTGTTTTCAGGTTGGACTTCATCAAGCTCAACCTGTCTATGATCACCACATTCTGATAAAAATTCTACTTCTAGAAATTTTGCGAAGCGAGCTACGAACACATTTCGATGCTCGGTATCATAGAACAGATATCCCCTCGTGTTCGAGGGATATCCAACAAACCTAAACTTTTGCCCTCGAGGCGAAAGCTTACTTTTCTGAGTTACCCTGACATAGGCAGGACAACCCCAAACCTTAATATAATTAAGATTCGGTCTCCTACCGAACCATATCTGATACGGTGTCGTAGGAACAGCCTTTGAAGGAATCTTATTCAAAGATGTTGCGGCTGTTAAGAGACAGTAGCCCCATAAGTAATAGGGCAAATCTGTGAAACTCAACATCGATCAGACCATATCCAATAAAGTCTGATTTCTCCTCTCAGATACACCATTGTGCTGTGGTGTACCTGGAGGATATATTGAGCGAGAATCCCATTCTCCTTCATATAATCCATGAACTCACCACTCATATATTCGCCGCCTCAATCTGATCGTAGGCATTTAATATATTTACCAGTTTGTTTTTCTACTTCATTTCGGAACTCTTTGAACTTTTCAAAGGTTTCCGATTTATGTCGCATCAAATACACATAACCGTACCGTGACAAATCATCGGTAAAGGTAACGAAGTACGAATAACCACTGTGAGCAGTTTGACTTAGTGGACCACATACATCAGAATGTACGAGTTCCAGTAAGTTAGTGGCGCGGTGTCCAACACCAGAAAATGGGGCTTTGGTCATCTTACCCTGAATACATGATTCACAAGTTGGATAGGACTCAATGGTAAGATCTGATATCAAACCATTCCTAACCAATTGGGTAAGGCTTTTAACGCCAATGTGACCAAGTCTCATATGCCAAAGTTCAGTATTATTAATTACAGGTAAACAAGGTTTATTAACTCCAGTATTTAATATATCTTTTGAAGTTTGCAATGTATAATGACCATGCTGGTTTGGACAACTAAGGATCTGAATATTATTTTTATCATATAAATACAAAGAACTATTCTTAATATTAATACAATAGCATTCTGTATCCAATACAAAAAGTGATATAATATTAGCGACACATCCCGGTACAAAATGACAGTCATATAACAAAAGTGTCACATTCGGCAATGAGATCTCGCATACTCCCACTGCAACTGCATCCAAAGAGTCTCTACTCCCGAACCGCAACTGCATCTCTCCAGGCTTCAGTTTCCTACTTTCCTTCAGCACCTGCAACGAATTGCAAATGTGAATGGGACAAGCAGAATCTAAAATCCAGCTGGATGTAATGGCTTCACAAGCCAAAGATAAATCAATAACTGAAAAAATAAAAGTACCTGATGTAGAAGCTCTGTCTCTCCTCACTTGGGCAATGTAATCAGGACAGTTCCTTTTCCAGTGCCCAACCTTGCCGCAGTGGTGGCATTTGTCTTCAGAAGCCCTTTTGGGCTTTGCAATCTTCGCCTGTTGTTGAGGACCAAAAATCTTCTTCTTCTTCTTACCTTTCTTGTTCTTTCCCTTGGACCATCCTTGGGAAGAAGCCGAAAGAGAAGTAGTTCTAGGAGGGGGAGTCGGTACTCCCTTCTTAAGGTCCTCTTCTGCCGTGAGCAACATCCTATGTAGCTCATGGTAGGTACAGACAGTCCCGTGCATGTTGAAGTACATCACGAACTGGCGAAATGAAGCTGGCAGTGAACCAAGAATGACACTCCTCCCGAGAATGTCATTCAAGATGAGATTATGTTGCCTCAATTGATCGATCAAATCGATCATCTGAAGAACATGTGGGCTGACACTCTGCCCCTCATCCAGACGCGCATGGAACAGTTCCATGGCGACTTTGTGAACAATAACTTGTTCCTGGTTCTCAAACGATTGCCTCAATCGCGTCATCATACTGTAGGAATCTAACATACCATAGTACTGTTGCTTGAGTTTCGGAGACAGTAAACTAAGGATGTATGATTTAACCCTTAAATCATCATCCTTCCAAGTTTCAAAAACTTGGCGTTCCTCCTCCGAAGCATCCTCGCCCACTGCAAGGGGCAACGGACCCTCAAGAACATAACCCAGCTTCTCGGAATCGAGGACAATCCTCAAATCCAATTCCCAGTCTGCAAAGTTCTCAGCGCCTTTCAGTTTGTTCGCATCAAGCATACGCACAAACTGATTTGTGGATTGTGCCGCCATCGCCAATCTATCATATAGATCACGAAAAACGGTTAGCAGAAATAAAGCAGTTTCATATAATATCAAAAGCATAAACTAGATCATGGATTTTTAATCTAATATGCCCCTCCCACTAAATCATGCAATACTGTAATCCCAAAACAGAATACAAATATTTAATAATTAAATTAAATACTAATAGTGAAAAGTGGATCCTGTGAATATATTTCGGCTCACAGCAGAGGCACGGTCTCGCCTACGTGTATTCATCAGGTAGACAACTCATTTGTCAATCATTCACTAATGACTCCTAAGTATCCGGTCCTGGCCGTTTCTCGTTGTCGCTGCGAAGGCAGGCCCACAAGGAGACGTACCAAGGTTAAACTCGTCAATGATAAACTCAAGTTACTTACGTAATTCTGACAACTAGGGCACGTTCAGAATTCCGCTTTTACTTGAATTTACCTAGTATCTGATATACATTCGGTATAAATAAATCTTTATCGGCTACATCCTCACAGCAGAGGCACGGTCTCGGATGTAGTCACAAAGAAGTATTCATAAACCGTATTGACAAGACAGACCATATAACATGCATCAAATACATAATTACATTCAAACCTTATTAATTAGGGATTTTCCGCTAAGTGTCATACACCCTAAATCTAACCAGTTTAGATCCTAATAAGCATGCACAAAGTCAAGAAAACATGATTAAACATTGATTCAATGAAGACTAATCATATTAGGTGGCCTAGAATCAGACTCGCTCTGATACCATTTTGAAGGGGTTTGTTTAGGGGGTGAATCCGGTAACGCAGCGGAAGCGGTGAAAATCCGACTTTCAGATTTCAAAACTTTTTCTCGGATAAATTAAATAAACATATTTATTTAATATTCCAATAATCAAATTATGAAAATAAATTCAATAAAACATTTTTAGGTGAATTTACCGAAATACCCTTGCTTTGTATTTTTGTCCATTTTAGTCCGAAATTGATCCAATCAATTTTGAATGAATCTAAATCATTTATAAGATGAACTTATGATGTTCAAAACATCAAAACACCAAAGAAACCAAAATCCTCAATTATTCCTCACAAAGCCGAGAGCACCATTTGGTGCCAATTTTGTGCATTTTGCACTTTCATGCCTCAAGACACATCCAAATGATATCCAATCAACATGAAACTTTGTATGCATCATATACACACATAAATACACAACATATATGAAAAGCCCTAATTTGGAATTAGTTAAGAACCCTAATTTTTCAATTTCCACAAATTGGACAAATTAGACCAAATACATTAAATCAATTACTTCAATCATCATTCTTCCATCCAATCCAAGTCTCAACACAATGAAACAACTCAAGATCAAATCTAGGTCATTTAAGAGTGGGTCAACAACTCTAGATTAGCAACATGGTTTCCAAAACCTTATAAGAAAGTTTATCACTACAATAGTCATTCACTTCCTTCATCATACATGCTTCACACTTCACCAAAACTTCCATAAAAAAAAAAACCACAAGGAACAAAGAAAGAAACATCCTAAGAATATCATATATTAAAGCCTAGAACCTAAGGAACAAATTCCTTACTAATAGCAAGTTCAAGAAACTTACTAAAAATCCAAGCTTTTGATGTTTTAGCCTTTCTTCTCACAAACTTCCTTTAGCTTCTTTCAATGGAGTTTATTTTGATAAAGTGTATTAGGTTAAATGTTAAATGAAATGAAAAAACAATTTATACTTGTAACATTTTCACCTTGGCCGAAATTCATAGCCAAATACAAGAAATTGTATTTCAATTTCATTTCAATTATCATTATATCAACTTGCATAAATATCTTATAAACTACTTCATTAGATATTTATTTTGGTCAAAAAATGCAACTAATGTCATTTACTTTAATTATCCTAACATAAGATATTTATATTTAATTAATTAATCATTTAACAATTAAATAATTAATTAATTAATCAAATACAAATATATTAAATATATGTACAATATTTACATTAAATATTAAAAACATATATTCATTTAGGAAATAAGTCAAATAACTCATTTTGACTATTAATTAATGTGTATTTAAATTAATCAAGTATTAAATGTAAATACACAATAATTAGGCAAATGACTATCTAGTCTCTTTAGCATGTATCTTGCGTTTAACCATTAAACGACTTTATAAATAATCAATATTATTTATTTATGTTGCTCTAGTGCTCAACGAGTATGTTTCATTATTGAGACTCTCTAGTTTCAGGTATATCCGTCACAAAATCTAATTTCGTGTTCATAATCTATCCACCCGTAGATTATGACGATCACGGATAATCTCGCTGAACCATACAGGTCGAGGTCATCGCAAATGTATAATTCCTCCGTCACAGGTATCCGGATAAATCCCAGAGATATAGATATAAACGTCAAATCTCTATCGGGATTATCCAGTCGACTATTCCATTAGCAATCTCATAAATATGTTTAGAACTAGCTTCTAAACTTTACCACGGGCCCATGGATTTATCTGATTGCTAATCATATGGACTACCTATGCTCTGGTACACAGAACTGACGGATCCTATCTTGATACACATAGGACACCCTGAGGATCTATCTACACCCAACGAACAGGCGGAGGTCTGATCTAAATAGATCGGTGACGTGACTGCCGTCTAAGTGTAGAAGATGTCTCATGTGCCCACAATGGCATCTCAAGTCTAAGAATCACAAGTGCTACTCAACCTAAGAAGATTCTTATTGACGCTGGTGTACCATCCATTAAGAATCTTCGATGAGTCGTTCAGTGTTTATCCGCTATAAACACCTACACGTCTATACTAGTCTCCAAGACTTATGGTTCATTGAGAAACCATTGGAATCATATATTCCAGTATACGACATGTACCGGTCTCAACGGGTTTACTATACTGACCAAGTAGTGTAAACCTTGACCAGGAACTGTCTGAGAATGACAACGTCATGATACTTCTCAATGTCCGTTGCGACGCTTTTGAAACTGTATCATGACTAATCATTCTAGGGTCATTACGTCTTTACCATATAGAAAGATAGATTATATTATAGAAACTGCATATATTATTCATAATAATAATGTTTTACAGAAGTATTTAACAGAAATACAACCGGGAATTGGCGCTATGAGCACCAACCCCTACACGTCAATATGAATATCCTCGAGTATAGTAACATATCTAATCCTTTAACTATATGGTAATATTAATTTATGTTTGATCTTCCACACTTAAATAACATGCATGTCAGAGACTTTTCATGGTCTGATTGCTGGATGTTCGTTGGGTATGGACCGATGCATTCATTAATCAACTGTGGATCGAGATAAGATATGTCAGCCTAAATATGCACCATTAAGGGGTTTAAGTATCCATCGTTTTGAGTCGTGATTATCGAGATAAGATATGTCAGCCTAAATATGCACCATTAAGGGGTTTAAGTATCCATCATTTTGAGTCGTGATTATGAAGACTAGCCAAAGCCGATCACCTAGGGTTGATCGTGTATACATCAGAAATGGTGTTCTGATTAGTTATAAAGAATCGTAGACATGTCGACAATATGAGATGTGTGCTATGTAAACTTTACTGATAATCTATATTTCCTACGCACCACTCAGATACCATACGACAAATGGATTGTTTTAACATATACGACGATCTCGACTCATAGTTTGGAAAAGTCTCTCATGTTCTTCACAATTCGGAGGTAGCCAATTTGCTTACATATGAGTAGAGGTCATATGACGAACGTATCCAAACTTAAGAGTCTCGCAATATGAAGTGTACTCGTTGAGAACTTAGGTAGCCAAATGTATTTGTTAATAAATAATATTTTATATTATAATTATTAATTAAATGTTATTGGATAACATTAATTATTTATTGGACCAATCTAGATTAATTGGATTAATCATATTTATTTAATGGTTAAATAAATAATTACATGATATTTATATTATTATTTAATTAATATCTTTTCCGTAGAGAGATTATATAATCATAACATATAATAATATGGTGTGCTAGCAAATTGATATTTAGCAAAGTTGCAAGCTTAATGATAATTAGATTAACACTTATTACATAGAAAAATACTACAAATTTTGGTGGAGAAACTTTAAACTTCTCAACAACTCAATCAAAGAGATTTGAAGATTTGATCTTTGTTTAAGCTTACTAGGTAACTTCTTTATTATTTCTTTCATGTTATGCCTTCTTTTATGATTTGAATGTCTTGCTTGAAGCATGTAGTGGTGTGTTATGTGTTGGATGCATAATATCATAACTATAGGTGTTTGAGAAACATAGAGACATAAGTTTCATGTAATTAGGTCAATGTGTGTTCTTGTTGGATATGGAATACCAATTAAGGTGTGGAATCCTAGATGATGGTTATAACCAAGGCTACTATTCTAGAATCACCTTACCACTTTTAAGTGACCTAAAATTATTCTTGAGTTTTTTCTTTGTGTGATTCATGTTTTGTTTGTGATTTGGATTCAAAAATTATGCATATATGTATTTTGAGTATATTTGTGTTTGTGTAATAATATTGAATATTATGAGAATGGTCATGTTTGTGCAAATGTTCCTTGATTCGGGCGTTACTTTAGTTGGATGAGATAATTTAGCTGCTGATTATACGATTTGGGGGATAGTCGATTGAGCGATCATTATAATTTTTGGTATAGGAAATTAAACATTGAAAAAAGAAGGTATTTTCAGCTTACAAGTGGGAATTTACAATATAGGAAATTATATGATGAATAATTTAGAACTCTACAATACCTCATCGTTCCAACTGAAACAAACGTAGCATCTTCATCCTCCCTTGAACGTCATCTGAGCTTCCATTTTTTTGGATCTTTCAAATGAAGCTATCTAAATGCTTGATACCTTCCTTGAACATTTTTTCTCGATATTTGTTGAAACATTTTGCCTTTTTTGGAGGAGTAAATGTTGAAAAATGCTTATGAGTAAGTATTTGAGGCTCAATTTTAAGCATGATCCACTTCGTGTTAGTGGTTGTTATTGAATGATTCAGATACTCCACAGTGAGTAGTTCGAAATGGTATATTCATATGCTTAAAATGGTGTTTGGGTGAATGAGAAATTGTTGCTCAAAGTTCACCAATTGGTGTTGGAAAATAAAGAGAAGTGTGTTTGTCCCACATGGGAAAGCTATTAGATAGAAGTTGTGCTTATATATGATTGCTCATATGTAGATGGGTAAGAGTTATAAGGATATAGGCCCTCTCTACGTGCGCGCGCAGGGGGGTGCAAATCAAAATCCAAACTGGCTTGGCTCGTGTACACCCGCGTGTCTTGCGTACACGAATGCCGGACCAATTTGTGCGGGCCCGGCCTAGCCAATTTTTACAAGTCTCTTTATTTCTCGAAGCATTTTGAAGTTCCATAAAAGTTAATTTAATCCTATTAAATTAATTTGGGGGTTACATCAAGTGTAAGGTCTCCCACTAATGTAATTAATTGGCATGTTTAAATCCTTTTTAAGGTGAGCAGTGCAATGTTTTCGTTTTTACATAGAGTACACGCAGAACACACACAACAACAAAGGCACTTTGCTCTTTCTCGGTTTTTTCTTTGTTTTTGTAAGAGAGTTCAAACACTTTATAGTTCGCTGGAAACAAGTTTGGTGGTGCCCATACTTGTTTGAATCCGTTGCATCTTGGGAAACAATCGTCTCACGTTCTACTGCACCTACGATGGGGGACAAATTTGTTTTAAGGAGATTGTTGTCATCAACAAGCCTCGGAAAAGTGAAGCTGTGATTCGGTTCTGGCATTCAGAGGTTCGGTCAGAGGCTCGTTCTTCGCATTCAGTGGTTCGGTCAGATGCTGATTTGATCAGAGGCAGAAGCTTTCATCTGTGTCAGTGTCATCGCATCAGAGGCTCGCCTTCAGCTTCATCAGATTCTCATTTCATAGGCAGACGCAGCTTCGTCAGAGTCTGGGGCTAAATTCAGAGTCAGAGGCAGACACACCTTCATCGTCAGGGTCTGCTCCAGGGTCTGCCTTCAGGGTATGCTTTCAGGGTCTGCACCAGGATCTGCTTTAACTCACCAAGTTCTGCTCGTGTAGGTCTGTCGTGCTACCAGGGTTTGCCGAGAAGGTCTGCTGCTGAAATTAGCTGAATTCGAATTTCCTTATAACTACCGAAATATTTGTAATATTTGTAACTACAGTCTTAAAAAAAATTCGTCTATGTGGATATGGAAATCAGTCCAAACACAGTAGATCCAAATATGGCAGCCTCTTTGACTGGCCAGAATGTTGTGGCAGCCCCCGTGGCTGACCAAAGTGCAATGGCAGCCTCTTCGGCTGGCCAACTTAGCCTCTAGGCTTAATATGACAGCCGCTGTGGCTGGCCAAAGTGTTACTACCTCTAGGGCTAGACAACCTGTTTGACATGTGAGCCATGTCAATCCTGCTGCAGAAAAATCTGAAAAATTCACTGGTCAGAATTTCAAAAGGTGGCAACAGAAGATGTTCTTTTACTTGACCATGTTGAACCTTGCGAGGTTCCTAAATGAACATGCTCTTGTACCCACGGAGGGTGAGATTGATATCCAAGTGATCAGTGCGATCGATGCTTGGAAACATTCTGAATTCCTATGTAGGAATTATGTGATGAATGAGCTAAGTGATTCCTTGTACAATGTGTACGTCAAAATGAAAACAGCAAAAAGGTTTTGGGAATATTTGGATCGAAAATATAAAACTGAGGATGCCGGTACTAAGAAATTTATCGTAGGCCGTTTCCTAGATTTTAAAATGGTTGATTCCAAAACTGTGTTAAGCCAAGTACAAGAACAGCAGATTATTCTAGCAGAAATTCATGATGAGGGAATGAGTTTAAGTGAAACCTTCCAAGTAGCCTAGATAATTGAGAAACTACCACCTGGTTGGAAAGATTTCAAGAATTATCTAAAGCATCAGCGAAAATAAATGAGCATTGAAGACTTGGTTCTTAAGCTGAGAATTGAGGAAGATAACCGAGTATCTGACAAGAGAGGAATCTCTAATGAGGCCAAGGTAAATGTTGTTGAACATGGCCATAAGAACAAAAACCTCAAGAACAAAGGGTCAAAGATGGGTCCTAAAGGAGGAGTTTCCAAGAAATCAAAATTTCAAGGAAGATGCTTCAACTGTGATAAAATGGGTCACAAGTCTTCTGAGTGCAGACTGCCGAAGAAGAAAAAGAATCAAGAGGCTAATGTGATGGAAAACATGTCTCGAGATGTTTCAGACATTAGCATTTCTGTTGTAGTTTCTGAGGTGAATCTGGTGGGTTCTAACCCAAGAGAGTGGTGGATTGACACTGGTGCCACTCGACATGTGTGCTCGGACAAGAGCATGTTTTCTTCATTTGAGCATGCTGGTAATGGGGAAAAAATATTCATTGGAAATTCAGCAACGTCTGAGATTGAAGGTCAATGAAAGGTGATTATGAAGATGACATCTGGGAAAAAGTTGACTTTGAACAATGTTTTGTATGTACCTGAAATACGGAAGAATCTTGTGTCTGGATCGCTTCTGAACAAGCATGGATTCCGGATGGTGTTCGAGTCTGATAAAGTAGTTTTGACTAAGAATGGGATGCATGTGGGAAAAAGGTATGTAACTGATGGGCTATTTAAGCTCAATGTAATGGTTGTTAAACCCAAAAATATCAATAAAGCTAGTTCTTATGCTTATATTGTTGAGTACTCTAATCTTGGCATGGTAGATTAAGATATGTTAATTTTAATTCATTGCGAAAATTAATTAACATGAATCACATTCCCAATTTTAAAATTGATAACAAACATAAGTGTGATACTTGTGCTGAGGCAAAACTAACAAGATCATCTTTTCATAGTATTGAAAGAAACTCTGAACCACTTGATCTAATTCATACCGATGTATGTGATTTTACAATCGAGAGGCAGTAATAAATATTTTATTACCTTTATTGATGATTGCACAAGATTTTTCTATGTGTATTTGATGAAAAACAAGGACGAAGCTATAGAGAAATTTGTTCTCTATAAGAATGAAGTTGAGAACTAACTGAATAAAAGAATTAATGAGTTAAGAAGTGATTGTGGTGGTGAATATGTTTTTCCTTTTGAATCACTTTGTGAATAAAATGGAATCATACATCAAACCACAGCTTCTTATTCACCTCAATCCAATGTGATTGTGGAACGGAAGAATTGTACCTTGAAAGAGATGATGAACGCTATGTTAATCAACTATGGCTTACCTCAGAATATGTGGGGAGAAGCTGTCTTATCAGCTAATTACCTTTTAAATAAGGTATCACGGAAAGAAGTAAGGAAAACTCCTTATGAAATGTGGAAATGAAGAGTACCTTCATATAAATTCCTACGAGTGTGGGGGTGTCTTGCCAAAGTAGTCATTCCTCCACATAAGAAGGTGAAGATATGACCAAAAACTGTTGATTGCATTTTCATAAGATATGCACATAACAGTAATGCTTATCGATTTCTTGTGAATGAGTCTAATGTACCAGATATTCATAAGAATACGATAATGAAGTCGAGGAATGCATCCTTTTTCGAATACGTTTTTCCCTGTAAAACTAATTCGAATTCAAATGTGCACAAACGGGCACATGAGACTATCATTGAAAATAGTCAGGACTAAGAACACATAAATGTTCCAGAGGATCAACAAGTTGTTGAACTTGAACCAAGACGTAGCAAAAGAGCTAGAACGGAAAAATCATTTGGTCCAGATTTTCTGACATTTTTGCTAGAGAATTATCCTCAAAGCTATAACGAAGCTGTTAGGTCAGCTGATGGTGCTTTGTGGAAAGATGCCATCAATAATGAAATTGAATCCATTTTATAAAATCACACCTGGGAGTTAGTGAATCTTCCTTCAGGATGTAAACCTTTAGCGTCCAAGTGGATTTTCAAAAGGAAAATGAAGGCAGATGGATCAATTGACAAGTACAAAGCAAGACTTGTAATTAAAGGTTACAGACAACGTGAGGTCTTGATTACTTTGATACTTATTCTCATGTAACAAGAATAAATTTCATAAGGATGATACTAGCGATTGCAGCTTTGCGCAATCTTGAGGTACATCAGATGGATGTGAAAAAAACCTTTCTGAATGAAGATTTAGATGAAGAAATTTACATGGAACAACCTGAAGGCTTTATAGCTCCAGGACAAGAAAAGAAAGTCTGCAAGTTAGTAAAATCCTTGTATGGATTGAAACAAGCTCCGAAACAGTGGCATAAAAAGTTTGACGACACCATGTTGGCAAATGGTTTCACAATCAATGAATGTGATAAGTGTATTTATATCAGAGAGATAGAAGTTCGCTATTTCATTTTATGTCTTTACGTTGATGACATATTGATTGTCGGGAGTAATGTTAAAATGGTGAAATCCACCAAGAATATGTTGAAATCTAAGTTTGACATGAAAGACATGGGTCTAGCAGATGTCATTCTGGGAATAAAGATCTCGAGAAGTCCATATTGACTAATTCTTGATCAGTCGCACTATGTGGACAAGATTCTTGGTAAATTCAACAATGATGATTCTGCTGTGGCTAGAACTCCTTTAGATGTGAGTCTACACCTATCAAAGAATAAGGGAGATGATATATCTCAAGTAGAATACTCTAGAGTGATCAGGAGTTTGATGTACTTATCGAGTTGTACAAGGCCTGATACAGCCTGTACAGTAAACAAGCTCAGCAGATATACGAGTAATCCATGGGTTGATCACTGGAAAACAATAATAAGAGTAATCAGGTACTTACGTTTTACTCATAATTATGGGTTGCACTATCATAGATATCCAGCTGTAGTCGAAGGATACAGTGATGCTAATTGGATATCTGACATGAAAGACTCAAAGTCTACCAGTGACTATGTGTTTACACTAGCATGTGCAGCTGTATCATGAAAATCCTCCAAACAGACTGTGATAGCCAGATCTACAATGGAATCGGAATTCATTGCATTAGATAAGTGTGCTGAAGAAGCAGAATGACTTCGAAATTTTTTAGAGGATATTCCAAGTTTGCCTAAACCAGTGTCAACAATTTGCATTCATTGCAATAGTCAATCTGCAATTGGAAGGGCACATAACAATATGTATAATGGTAAGTCTAGACATATTCGTAGTAGACACAATACCATTAGACAATTACTCTCTATTGGAGTTATTTCGATTGACTATGTAAAGTCAAAGGATAACATTGCGGATCCGCTAACCAAAGGGTTAAACATAGAGTTAGTTGTGAAATCATCGAGGGGAATGAGACTAAAGCCCATTAGATAAATGTTTATTACGAAGGAAAACCCAACCTTGATGAATGGAGATCCCAAGATCTAGGTTCAATAGGACAACCTACTCGTAAAAGACATAATTGGTTCACTGTGGGGGTTACCATCTAGTCCATTCTTATGGTGAAATGAAACAGTGATGCTCGTATGGATAGAGGTTAAACAAAGGCTTTTAATGATTCTTATACGTCGGGAATCCGAGCAGAGTATTACGAGATACTCTTAAATAAGAAATCACCTATGTGAGAGAGAAATGTGGCCGCTTCAAAGGGAATTGTACGGGGCACAATTCTTATAAACTCTTGCATAACCAGGTTGATGTTCATGGCCAAAATGAACATAATAATGAGAACTCATATGTGTTAGGAAAAACATCTGTGTGATATATGTTCTCCATTTACATGAACTGCAGTACAGTTCAATGACATCGCGTCCACTATCAGCCAGTAAATGAGATATATTTTCACAAGGAAATGTTCAAAGGCTGAGGCCTACCTATCCTATGCAGGTGTTGAACCGTTGAACTCTTCTAGGTCAAAATAAAATGTTTTATAAAATAATTTTATTTGACGTTTTTCGCCAATTTCATTCATGTGGGGGATTGTTGGAAAATGCTTATGAGTAAGCATTTTGAGGCTCAATTTTAAGCATGATCCACTTCGTGTTAGTGATTTTTATTGAATGATTTAGATACTCCTCCGTGAGTAGTTCGAAATGGTATATTCATATGCTTAAAATGGTGCTTGGGTGAATGAGAAATTGTTGCTCAAAGTTCACCAATTGGTGTTGGAAAATAAAGAGAAGTGTGATTGTCCCACATGGGAAAGCTATTAGAGAGAAGTTGTGCTTATATAAGATTGCTCATATGTAGATGGGTAAGAGTTATAAGGATAGAGACTCTCTCTACGTGCGCGCGCAGGGGGGGTGCAAATCAAAATCCAAACTGGCTTGGCTCGTGTGCACCCGCGTGTCCTGCGTACATGAATGCCAGACTAATTTGTGCGGGCCCGACCCAGCCAATTTTTGCAAGTCTCTTTATTTCTCCAAGCCTTTTTAAGTTCCATAACAGTTAATTTAATCCTATTAAATTAATTTGGGGGTTACATCAAGTGTAAGGTCTCCCACTAATGTAATTAATTGGCATGTTTAAATCATTTTTAAGGTGAGCAGTGCAGTGTTTTCGTTTTTACATAGAGTACACGCAGAACACACACAACAACAAAGGCACTTTGCTCTTTCTCGGTTTTTTCTTTGTTTTTGTAAAGAGAGTTCAAACACTTTATAGTTCGCTGGAAACAAGTTTGGTGGTGCCCATACTTGTTTGAATCCGTTGCATCTTGGGAAACAATTGTCTCACGTTCTACTGCACCTACGGTGGGGGACAAATTTTTTTTAAGGAGATTGTTGTCATCAACAATCCTCGGAAAAGTGAAGCTGTGATTCGGTTCTGGCATTCAGAGGTTCGGTCAGAGGCTCGTTCTTCGCATTCAGTGGTTCGGTCAGACGCTGATTTGATCAGAGGCAGAAGCTTTCATCTGTGTCAGTGTCATCGCATCAGAGGCTCGCCTTCAGCTTCATCAGATTCTCATTTCATAGGCAAACGCAGCTTCGTCAGAGTCATGGGCTAAATTCAGAGTCAGAGGCAGACACACCTTCATCGTCAGGGTCTGCTCCAGGGTCTGCCTTCAGGGTATGCTTTCAGGGTCTGCACCAGAGTCTGCTTTAACTCACCAGGGTCTGCTCGTGTAGGTCTGTCGTGCTATCAGGGTTTGCCGAGAAGGTCTGCTTCTAAGATTAGCTTAATTCAGATTTCCTTGTAACTACCGAAATATTTGTAATATTTGTAACTACAGTAAAAAAAATTAATAATGATACTTTTACCATTTTATTTTTTTTTTAAAAAAATATTTTTACTATTTGAATTTATAATAAAATTTTATTACTTTATTTTGTATACAGTATTATAACATTAATTACAAAAAACACATTGTTTAATTTGTAATGTGACATTTTAACAGATAAATAAATTGATAGCAATTATCATTGACTGTTTTTTTATGATTTCAAACTGTAACACTTTTTTTTTTTTTTGAAATCGTTGGAAACTCGACCGTTAAATCATTCATTCCGGATTTAAGCGGAACAGGTAAAATCATTGACTGTCTCAGGCTCTTACAAGAAACGCACTCATTGAATTCGAATCCAAAATCTCAATATGAGATCCTAAACGTATTAGCAAAGTAGCATACAAGAACGAACTCAATATCAATAGTCTACCAATGACATTTTTAGCAAGGAGAAAATAAAGATCAAACAACTATCTTTTGTGAAAACCGGATAATTACAAGCAGTTTTTTTTTTTTTTTTTGAAATAAAAAATTACCGACCAGAACAAAACTTTCAACTTTTCTAAGGATAAATTTTGTTTACAGAGAGCGTTGAAAATATTCTAATGATAAAACCCAAACCCAAACCCAAACCCAAACACAAACATAAACACAAAACACATTACAGCCTCTCATATTTTGAAAGACAACAACCCGTTAGCATAAGAACGGATCCCCCGATCGGCCAAAGAAACCCAATTCTGTGAACAATGGGTTCTATTAATGGAAACACATGGGCTGATCAATGGGACTGTAACCAAAACATCAACCCCACTGCTAATTGTGATACCCCTGAAGACAAGAAGGCTAGATACAAGAACAAAGTCAGAGATAAAGCTAAAGAGGTTGCAATTTCCGGCATGAAGAAGGCTAAGCTTGGTGCCTCTGCCAGTTTCAAATGGATCAAGCACAAGTGCAACAAGAATAATTCTCATAAGTAATAATCTTTTGGTTCTTTATTTTTCTAATTTTCTTCACATCTTTATATCTGTTATATACAGTTTGATCTGTGTATTTGATGATTATGCTCTTGTTCAAGTTTTTAGCTTGTTTTATTTGTGTAGAATATTAAAATTAGGATTTACATGTGGAATTTGGATTCAGTATTCAATTTTTTTTGTGCTCAACTTTTATAATTTTCTATTGTGAGTGTATAAACGATTAGGATTTATATATTCTTATTCAATAATTATTGATCATAACTTATAAAAAACACATCATAAAATTCAACTCAGTATCAAATTTAATTCCTTTTTTGATGTTTTCTCTGTTGATTGTGTTGCCATTAATGGATGCAACGTTATTTCGGGTTTCATAACAATTTGGCAATTTTTGTTTAGAGAAAGTATTTATTTTCACAGTCATTAAGGCGTAAGCGATTATGTCATGAGTTTCCAAGAAAATAATATAAAGATCCGGTCAATAATATTGGCAATGAAGATCAATACCTTTTTCTTTTTAAATGTTAAACTATTTCAACATCCACCTCATCTGAGACGAGACTCTTTCAAAGTCATGGTGGCTTGTTGATTTTAAATAATCTCCATCACACAAGTAATGGCATTTTGGCCAATCTGTTGCATATTTCGTTGAAAATTAAGCTGAGTGATGGTCAGCTTTTTTATTTTTTTTGGAATAGTTGGAAATCCCACCTCCAAACCAACATTTTTGGACTTAAATGGAGCATGTAAAATTCCCGGCTGTCTCAAGTTCTTATAAGAACTACTCCCTAAATTCGAACTCAGAATCTCAAGATGAGATCCTAAACCCTACAGCACCAAGTTACGCCCATTGATGACTTATTATAGGGAATACCTGTTGCCTAAACAACAGGATCTCGTCTTCTCCAATGTCTTGGGGATTATAAAGGTCCCATTATACTCTTCAAATTCCACTGTATCATGGAGGTTCAGTTGGTCAAACACCTCCTCAAGGGGCTTGGTCTCTGTCACAGGTGCTACCATTTTTATTTTTTTATTTTTTATAGAAAGTTTGAAGCTTTTTGTAGAGAAAGAGAAGCAGCTAAAACGATTTTCAAAAAACGTTGTTCAGAAAATGTTTTTATTTTTTTTTATTATTTTTTTTTTTCACTTTAGGTGTTTTAGGATAGTTATGGAAAACTTAGTTAATATAAATTATTTTTCGGTCAAAGAAAAAACTAAATCATTTATCAAAAAATGGTTTACGAAATATAAATCCTTAAGTCGTTTACATAATTTTTTTCTTCTTGTCAAAAATTTACATATCTCACTTCAAGGAATGGAAAATTTCGGACCATTGTGGATATGGATATATCGAAACCGGATCCGGAAATCCGGAAATTTTCATTTTTAATTATATTTGTAGAAAATTAATAAAATTCTGGACCTATATCTAAGAGTTCCAGACCCGCGGATTCTGGTCCAGATTTCCTACCCGAGTACGTAATTTTTTTTACACTGATATTTCTAGATTTCTTCGAGGTCTATGTGGATTCATATCCAAAAATATGTAGGTTCGGATCCATGCAGGACCCTAATTTTGTTACATGGGTCTGAATTTTTTTTTGCAGACCTATGTATTCAAGGTGTACAAGAATTCGTACAGAACCCGATTCCAGGATACTGGTGTCTAGATCCTCCGAGTCCAATTTTTTTTGGGACTCGGGTATTTTCAAATTGGGTGTTCCTAAATTACGTGGATATAAAATTTTTTACCATTCTTACTTCTAACTATCAGAAAATATTTTGTGAAAAATATTAAACGCGTCAAACTTATGAAATCATTTTTTAAAAAATATTTTCAAGCTATAATCAAATAATAGAAAACACTTTTCTTTAAAAATAATTTACTTACAAAAATCGTTTTAAGTTGGACCTTAATTCATTTTCTTAGCCCGTAATGTTATAAACAGACAAACATGAAAGATAGTCATCATAAGCATCCATGCACATGTCACTTCCCCAAGCTTCCATGTAACCTGTAATTATTTTAAAACAAATTTTCGATCGAATTCCCATATATATATATATATATATGTCATTCATTAAATAATAATAAAAAATATTTTTTTAATTATTTCTTCTTCTGTTTTTGATTTTTATTATTTTACCCTATCTTACTTAGTGCACCCTCGTAGATTTTAATCATTTCTGAAAACACAAATTTATTTCATAATATCTTATTTTTAACACAATTATTCTATGATTTCCCTGCCTCAACATCGCTGCAGCTTGATAAATAGCATTAGACAAGCTTTAACAGCAACAGTGCATCTTTTGGGAACATAAATTACAAGCAAGCTAGCAGAACGAATTCCAAATTCAGCATTGTTGTGGCCGATCATAACTCGGAGGTAAGGATGGGCAGTTCTCGCTCATGTTGGCATATGGCTCTAATGTGTTGTACTGAGGAAATTCCATCCTATACTCACCAAGAATCTGACAGAACGGGAGTTTAGCATCCTCATTGTTGCACCAACTTGGCAAGCGTGTTTGATTATTTTCGAAAATCTTAAGAATGTATGCATCACGTACCTGTTACCAGGAAAAAAAAAATGTCATGTCAGACAGAATTAATAGTACTGGCAGCATATGACAGAAGAATGGAGGACTAACCATTAATTTAACACTTACAGTAAATTCAGTCATTTGAATCTTGTTGGAAATAGGGCCAAAGACTCCAGCTGCTTTATACATTTCAAGGATAAAGACAACACATGTTGTTGATTTTCCATCACTGTATACCCATTCATCTTTTTCTGGGATGATAAGTAACTGATTAAAGGACATGCTACGCTTTTCAATCTCATCTAGAATACCATGGAGATCCAAATCCTGATAGTGAAAGAGAAATTGCAATTTATTTATGCATAATGTAATACAGTGCATTAAGTAATTTAAAAATCTCAGGCCAGTGAAATAAAAATAAAAAGCACATTTCCAAGTGTTCATATTTCAATTGACAGGTAAGTTTAAGGCAAAAAAGGGAAAGTTATTGAGGAGTAAGCACGGAGTACCTCAGTTCCAAGCCTCTTGTTTAGAGCTTCATTCCACATTGTTGCAGATTTTGCTGGCTGCAATCTGTCCCATATAGACATGACAGACAAGACCTGCAATTAGAATCAGACAATCATGAATCGCTTGGATCCTGTATTTCAAAGTAAAACACAAATCCTTATTGATTCATTATATAGTCTCTTTATTCCATTTTTAAGGAAAGAATAGCGATTATAAGCACTAAAGCATGAGGACCAACTTCAACCTACAACATAAATTTGGATTTAGGAAAAAAAGCTTTCCCTTTTGTTCCATATATAGAGTACAAGTTCAATGTGCAGGTAAAT
>SKCR01051323.1:0-38472 GCA_019454045.1 Zanthoxylum bungeanum | reverse complement strand
ACATGCAGAGAGTGTAGCGTGTGGAGCGTCGTGATGCACCGATGGTGGCAAAGTGCACGTTGCGACGAGCACTCACGCGCGTTGTGATGCGAGATGCGTATCTTGTTCATCCAGACTCGATTTTTAAGTGGAAACACCCCATGGACCTCTTATTTAAGCAAAAAATCGTCTCAAGACCTAGAGGCGAGTCTTATAACATATTTTGAATCCTCCAAATAGATTTTTGAGAGAAGACAAAGTACATTAAGCGAGCACATCATATAAACTCAACAGCAGGGAGCAAAGACTGCCGATCTCGACAGAGTTTCTTCTTTCCTTTGCTTTCATAATGTTTTGTTTATTGTTGAATATTTATTTAGAGTTTTTGAGCATATGTAGTAACTAAACTTCTAATTTGGGATTGTGATGAAACCTAGTATATTTAGTTTATAAATTGATTTTCCTTATACTCCGTGTGATGCTTTTGCTTATTTATTAGATCTTATTTTTAATGCTCCTTGTTGCCTGATCACCAATATGATTGGTGTGGTAAATTTAATTGAACTTGGCAAAAGAATTTTAGGTTTATACTTAGATTTAATAGCACACGATATTTTCTTAGGGATTTCCCTACAAGATAGAAATATACGTGTAGGGCGGGTGTAGCCATAATTGGAACTTGATCTTAATGAATTTGGGGTTATGTAGTTAACATATAAATATAGTTGATTAATTTACTCTGAATATTTACACATGACCGTCGAAATAGGCTTGTGGATATCTTAGTATTCAAGTAAATAAGTCAATTTATTACACGATATAGGGAAACTGACTCATCTTTAGAATAATATTGGGTGGATTCACAACCTTGGTTGTCTTCTTCTCATTGATTACCTTTAGAATTTTCCATAATTATATTTATTTTCTTTAGCTTTAATTTAAATTCAATTCAAAAACCATATTTAATTTTAATTTTTATACTCGTAAATAGTTAGTCTTAATAATTAGTAACGTAGGTGATAAATCTTCGAGAGATCGATAATTTTTATACTACTTGAGTGATATGTGCGCTTGTGTAACGTGTGAAAATCATGATCAGTGACGGTGTCTATTTTCTGGTATATAATGTCCTTTTTTACAAATATTAGGTGGAAGACTGATACTTTAAAAAGTCAAGGTGTATTGTTGGATATTAGCCAAGGATCGGGTGGATAAATGATAATTTTCCTATAATGAATAAGGGAGAGGAATTGGAGTGTAATCTTGGAAGCTTGGCTGTTTAGTTTAGAGTAGATCAACTGTGAGGTTCAAAATCAAACATTCTGAGGAAATATACGAAAATTATTGAAATGGCCAATAAGTGATGTGTTAGAAAAGCACAGATGTGAAGAGTCATGCGTGACTGCTGTTCGCATACTGCTTTAAGGTGCTAGATTATTAGAATTGGAACCGATTTTCTTAAATTTTTGAATTCAAGGTGCTTGCCTAACGTGTGTATCAGCAGGCTGCCTTTTTATACAGTTCGTTACAAGAGTCACTTTAACAAAGACTAACAGGAGTAGTTGATTAAGTTATTGTTCACATTGATATGGACACCACTAATGTATCAAATCATAGCCTAGACCTTGTGGATAATGTTCTACTAGCTTCAAACTAACTTAGGTTTAGTTATGCTCTTAGCATGCTTGCTGTAGACACTGCATTTTTACATATAACCCGATGATGAGTTTTTTTATGAAAGTTGTGAGATTTAATGCTGAAAGAGAAAGTAACCCTAAATAAGTCCAAAAGAAGTAGACAAATCCAGGACAAATGACACCTATCTACATCCGGCCGGATTTATAAACCAAATCTGGCCAGATGTCATCTACATTCGGCTGGACATCTCCATCAAATCCAGCTGGATATTCACTAAGTCAAGCCGAATATGCGTCGGTTTTCAGTTTTACAGATTTGATCTCTTTCCTTCTTAATCGATTTCCATAATAACTTACTTTTCTTCTTAATCGATTTCTTGAATAGAGGGATGTTTTCCTTGTTAACCAAACGTTATATACCATAAAAAGGGATCAAAACACACAAAGAGGGACTTCTTCTGGGAGCGGACAAAACACCAAAAAAAAACAGTAACAATCTATTTACTTCAGCAAGAGATCCAACAACAATCTGAAAAATTCCAGAGGTGTTTCCTGAGCCGATGATACCAAAGGTAACGACCTGAGGGCCCCAAAACCTTAAATTCCGCGTATTTTGTAGGAACCGATTCCTCGCGCAGCGAAAACTTCTTAGCAACCGGAATCGACCTTGAAAATTTTTCTGCCGTTGCCCTCTAAGTGTTGAATCTGTCCAGCCATCTAAGCTTTTATTTTACACTATTTTTGATGTTCTTAACAACACCGATCATCCCCGAAGAACAATGAATTTTCAGCAGTTTGTAGGACTGAAAAATTGCTAACTGGACTGTCAAAAACTCTCTCTGCTTTACAGAATTTTCAGCAGCATTTCAGGCAGTATTTTGACTCTGAAACAACCCTAAAATAACACCTAATCAATCATCTCTATTGGTCAAATCATTGCACCAAATACACAACCAAACAATCATAAAATAGAAAAAGAAAATGTGATACAGTTACAGATATCGAGGAGAATCAGCCCACACATTTGTTGATAATGATCAATTTCCTTGTGGTTCAGCTCTCATGCACCTTCAACATAAGAGTCAGATGCAGTTACATCAGGATGATATACCACCTAGCCGTTAATAAATATGAAGAAGTATTCATAAGCACCTCTTTCTTTTACATTCATTAGTCTGCAGACGTCAAAATGTATTTGCTCGAGTGGTTGATTTGCTCTTAGCCCTCTTCCAATAAAAGGTCTATTGGTCAACTAACCTTTTAGACAAGACTCACAAACTTGCAAGGTGCGATCCTTTAACTAACTTAAAGAACTACTTCCTACTAATCTGTTTATCCTGTCAAGGTTATTATAACCAAGTCTACGATGCCACATATATTTTTCAGTTTAGTTTTTGGTTTTTCAACTTTAAACATTCAGTGTTAAGTAATGAGATATGTGTTAACGGTTTTAACACATACAAGTTATTTTCCAAGTTTCATTTGCATATTGGTAATCCATTTATTGAAATAATAATAATTATTATTCAATGAAATGAAATGAAAAACATCATGCTATCGTTTTGAAACATAAATCAAATTTCTGGACAAAATAAGAATAAACAACACTTTGTTTAAATTCAAATAACTATATTTGAAAATTGAAATTAGTAACTCACACTGCTTTTACTGAAACGACATCTCATGTCCTGAGTCTAGTGGTAAATTTACATTCAGCAAAGTCTTTCCATGTATCAAGTAGTTGTACCATTAGCCTTCCCAATGTTTTTTTATCTTCTTTGCAGATTTGAAAGATTTGGTAACATTTTCCTCTCCACTAGGCTTACGAGGATCCATTAGTATGGACACCTAAGAGGTGAGCTCATTTAGCAGTTATATAAGAGTGAATATCAAATTTTTCATAACATAATTGCTCATAAACTGCTTGAAACTCTTCGAAAAAGTTTCCATGATCATAGTCACATGGCTACTCTCATCGATACAACCTTTGTGGATTTTGACCATATTGAAGTGGATCATAATCCTCAAGATATGCTCTCGGATGAATGTCTCTTACTTCATCTTCGTGGTCATCACTGAGACCAAGGATTCATGATGTTGTTGCTCCGAAGGCTGCCCAAACATGTCTTGTAATGACTCCATCATCATAGAATATTAGACAGCTCTGCTAGCAAGTAATAGTGGGCCTTCTCATTGGCCGCGACCCACCTTTTGGTGAGTATCATATACAACTTGACTCTGGATGACACTTCTCATTCAGGACAAATTTAAGGTCTTCAAAAGACCATGAAATTGTTCATGTTACTTTTCATTTAACGTAATTTTCTCTCGTATTTTTATCGTTAGGTCGTAAAGAAATAATTTGAGAAAATGGCTAAAATTTTAATTAACAAACATGCATTTAAAATTTATTCATCACATATTAAAATCATCACAAGTATTTTGTCATAAAATTAAACATGATGCTTGGATGTAACTGTTGGGATTTATACCCTAGAGCTTCATGTATTGTAAAACGGAATTGATTATTATAATAATAATAAATGCATTCTTCTTTTATCAAAGTTGTTTGATTTAAATCACATATTGTCCAATTGTCTTGTTTACCTTGATTACTCTTGTACTTTCAGACTTAGTGTATGTTTGATAAACAAGAGGATTTAAGTCTGAAGTTAGTAATCTAAATAGTCCATAGAGAGCAAACAAAGAGGGTACTTTGTTTGTGGTATATCTATAGTTGCGGTCCATTCTATAATTGTATGACGACCTTGATCCGAGATCGTTCATTTAGTGACATGGGAATTGAGGCACCTTGTATGATGAGATCATATAGGACTGGACTCAGTTAAGTACAAATTTATTTTAATATCAGTTAACCGAAGAAATTCATTTTATCTACTGGATGGTCATATATGGATTCGATCTTAATCCTGAGTGTACTACGAACTCCTGCATGTCAGGCTATGTCCTTTGATTTACTATGGTGAGGTTGGTGTAGCATTCCCGGCCAATAACTACGTATTTTGGGGATATTGTTTGGTGTGTAGCTGGGAACGTTTTACATAGATATGGAATTCACTCATTCTTTCGAGAAGCAGAAGAATATCTCTTTTAAGAATTGATTCAGGACTTGAACAATTTGAGCGCTCAACTTATCTATTACGAATAGAAAGTTTTATGTTCATAATTGTTATGAATTAATTGTTCATTATAGAATCAATGGTGCTTAAGAGACAAAATATTTAGAGGTGTATAATGGACTTATGACTCGGCTCTATTTATGAGATATTCGTGAAAGGTTATATCCATATGTAGTGACTATATCGATGGACACCGAAGTTGTTCAGCTTATTTTCCATATACGGTAACGAGAGTTCAACTTCGAGTTTTTAGTGGAATAATGCGGTGTTAATAATTCGTAATATTTGATTAAAGGGTTTAATTAATATTTTGAAATTATTGGAGCTCGGAACCGTAGGTCCATTTGGTTCCCGTGCTAGCTCGATTAACTGTAGCAAACCTAATATAATTAGATTTGTCTAATAATATACTTACATTATATTTATATATTATTAATATGATTAATAATATATTTTGTCACAAATGAAAACAATATTAAATTAGTTTAATATTATGTTTTCTAATATTTTTGATTATGAGATAATCAAATAATAATTATAAGATAATTATTACATCATCATTGATAATGCATAATTATGAGATAATTATGACATCATTATTTGATAATGGTAAATGCATTATCAAGACAAGCCTTAATGGTTTGCCAAATCATCCACCAAGTTTTAGTTAATTAGTTTTGACCTAATTACCTAACTTGTTCCATTATCTAATGAATTTTGTTGACACTCCACTCAAGTGTGTTGGCCATTTACAATTGATAGGATGAGTGGATGTTGGTGGTTAAAGTTGGAAGGAATAAATTATTTACACTCTCCACTCAATAAGTTAAGTTATGCAAAAACTAATTTACACAAAAAAAGAGTTAGAGAGAAAATTCAAACAAACAAAAAGGTTGTGAGAGACTTTGAAAATCAAGAATTTTTTCTTAATAGTTAAGAGAGAAAAATTCTACTTGAGTTAGATATTGATCTAGTTCATCTCATCTTGCCAAAAGAATTTGTGACAACATCATTTCTCCAAATTGTTTAGAGTTTTGATAATTCTCTAAAAAGTTTAGAGGTTGATCTTTATGAGTGAAGCCCACACTTCGGTTTGTTGGTTTCGAGACATAGCTCGGAAGATCGGGTGGTTGATCCAAACGTTGGACATCAAAGGAAATTCATCAAGTGGTTGGTGGAGTTTGGATTCCAAATGGGAGAAGGGAAAAAAAATTTTAAAGGTCCATACCGGAGCCGGTGCCCATAATAGCAACTTCTGTTGCGCTAAGGAAAAGAGGTTTCTTACAATAACATCCTCATCCAAGAGATGCTACCGGTAGGGAATAGGCCGTCATATCCCCATGAGCCTTTGACTCTCTCGCAACTGCTAATCTCATTTCATATATAAACTCATGCATGGGACCATTTCCCAACTCATCAACATAAATGCATAACACTTCTCATACCAAGTACTCAATTTTACTACACATTACAACTCTGACAATGAACACTTATAATATATTACATATGTAATCCTTACTATATAACATGTATGACACATGACTTTTCCTGACTCTAACTGGATTAAACTCTGTCTTTGACTTGACCTGGTAGACCGAACACTCTAGTGACTGCCATCAATATCGATCCTCTCGAGCTCGTCCTCCGGATAACCTGCAAAACAATGAAACTGTGGGGGGGGGGGGTTAGATCGTTGAACGATCTAGTGAGTGGACAGTTAAAATAAAATAGGAACTAAACTTTTTGAAAATCCATAGTTCTAAAACCAAAATTCATCTCAAATCACCTCTTCTGAAACCTTTTTCATTATCTGAATACAACTATCTTTCTGGAAAATTTTTCTGAAAACTGTTTCTGGTCTGTAATTCTCTGAAATTCTCATAAAACAGTTTCTTTTGAAAACTTTTTCACAAAATCATCTCTTCTGTGAGTCTGTCTTTGAAAATCCGATTCTGACAATCTGCTTTAGAAAAACTATTTCTGAATGTCTGCTAAAAACCTGACACATGGGGGCGTTAAGTATCACCGTCCCCCATATGCCTCAACTAGAGCCAGGTGTGCAAATCCATGACATTGAGGTGTTACGTATCGCCGTTGTAGGCACTGTATTTTTGCATATAAGTCCCTATGATGAGTCTCGTACGGAGACACTCCTCTTTAAGTCGTGGAAGTCGCGGGAAACAGACGTCGGAAGGGAAATTCGGAAATCCATATCTTGTTGGACTAAATTCGTTTGTTTAGTTGAGGGTTCGCTTGTTGGACCTCTGTTTTAAAACACATCCTTGACCCAAACCCTCGTAATACACTGACACTTGCCTTACACACACACACACACACGTTAAGATACACCTGAAGCCAAACCGACAAACACAAATAGACTCAACATAAACACACGCACCCTAACAATAAACACACATAAGCCACACACAGCCAACCAGTGAGCAATTCACCCTCACCAACCCCTTCAACAACAACAAAATAACCCTACACAGCCAAATAAGACACACCTAAAACACACCCCCATAACCACCGAAATATCCTTGAAACCAGCCCCTGAAGTCAGCCCATGAACACACCCAAACCAGCCCCTGAAGTCAGCCCCTGAACACACCCAAACCACCCCTGAAGTCAGCCACTGAACACATCCAAACGAGCCCCTGAAGTCAGGCCCTGAACACACCCCAAACTAGCCCCTGAAGTCAGCCCCTGAACATACCCAAACCAGCCCCTGAAGTCAGCATCTGAACACACCCAAAACCATCCCCTGAAGTCAGCCCCTGAAACACGCCTAAATGCCCTAAAAACTACCTCTGAGACACACCCAAATGCCCCTGAAAACTGCCTCTGAAACACATGCCCAAATACCCCTAAAAACTGCCTCTGATACACACCCAAGGAGTCCATTCATGACCATCACCTTCCAAATTAAACAAAAACACATATTAAACACATGCTAAAATCAAGACAAATCATATTCCCTAATTAAAAGATACAAATCAAATCTCATCAAACGCTTTCCTAATTCGATTAAATTACATACCTAAATAAAAAAAATCAAATAAAATCAAATATATCATCTTCCTAATCCAATCAAATCATATCTAATCACTTCCCTAATTAAAAGATTTTTCGCTATCACACACTAATTAAAAAACATCTCCCATAATTACACAAATCCTTTCCCTTTTCACACAAGGTAAACCCCAACCTTTGCCTATAAAAAGAAGCCCAAACCAACCTTAGAACCCCTAGCTCATTCTCACGAAAACACAAAGAAAAAAAAACAAGCTTCACGTCTAAGCCATCACTCATCCAGCCTGCCTTCAATCCACGCCCAACTGCCCTCCTTCAACACAGCTCACGTAGCCTCTCAACTCCACTCACGCACCCTCTGACCAGTCTTCAACTCACGCACCAATAAACCCTCCACAAAGCAACATCTCTTTAACGCATAAACCCTCCACAAACCAATAGCCCTTTAACGCATCAACACCTCTACAAATAAACAGCCTTTCACGCAAATAGCCCATGCATTGCACTCCATAATCACGCATAAACAGCCCCGCGCTGCACTCCATAATCACGCACAAACTACCTAGTTCTGCACCTAAACATCACCAAAAAAATGGCCCCTAAAAGACAGTACCTGACCATTGAAAATACCCCCTGAAATAGTCAAGATTTTCCCGTAAAATTGCAACAAAAACTGCCCCGTAAAACCCGCAAACCGTAAGCCAAAACAACCCACATTACCACAAAATATTAAGCTTAAACCGGGACCAGAAATAGCCGTAAAATAGAGTAAAACAACAGCCCAAACAGTGAAACAGTGAAGGAGGACGTTGAACCAGTGAACCTGAGGAGTTGCGGAGCATCAACCCTTCCGACAACCGCGTACCGCACTTCCGAGAGACCACTTAAGAGGTTAGACCTGAGGGCACCCCTTTTTATTTATTCGCCTTTATTCTTTATTTATTTTCTTACTTTATTTCGCATGGGTATTATTGATTGGTGTATGATATGAATATCGGATGAATGGAATATGTGTTCTCTTTTGCGGTATATCAGATGGAAACCCAGACGTAAATTCCGTAGCCGAATCCGAATGGACGGTATTGCGGTCTGCACTCGGGATACAATACCACGTACCATTTAAGAGACAAACATATTTTGTTTCATCCAACCTTGTGTTCGAACATGATTAGGTCGTTAGTATGTTATTTATTTCTTAAGCATGATTTAACCATTAGTACGTTATTTCTTTAAGCATGATTTAGTTATTTTCTTTCGTATTAGGAATTTAATTTACGCTTATATTTAGGTTGTTATTTATTTTTCGTGTTTGATAATTCCATACGCCATGAGATTATTGTGTGTTATCGTGTGTTTGCCGTTATGATGACTTACTTTTAAAGCATGCAAACTTAGACATATGATTTACTTTTATGAATGCGAACTAGATCTAGGTTATTCTTGAATATATATGTTGCGTAGACTTGGTTAAATTATTGCACAAATCCGTTAATTACAAGTGGCATAAGTAAATGACCATTCTGAACCCAACGGTTTGAGGTCTTCCCTTGCAAGGGGTGAGTGCAGCCTTAAATATTTGTCCTAGTTCACACTGGGTGGCGACTAGATTATTCTCCGGTTTAGTTCCTCTGTGGGCTATTCCGTACTCCCGACTAGGCCGCGAGCCTAGAACAGCGTCGCTGATTTCTGTGTCCTACAGTCTGGCGACTCCACTGGGGATAGAGAATTGGACCCGAAAAAAATGTCTTATAATGTTTGTGATTTGTGCTTTAGTTAACTGTGTCTACCGTGGGTTGAAGAGGTTTAATCAAAGGCATTATTAAAGCTAAGTAATGGTTTGGTGTCTTCCTCCATTCACCACCTTTCTATAAGGAAAAGCTGTGAAGGCACCTAAATAATCATTACCCGTAGCTCACTGTGACAGACTAATTTGGAGGACTTGTTTTTTATTCCTGTCACCAAGGCGATAAGAGCCTAAGAGGCTTGGGTATTTAAGAGAGTTCGCTCCGCCCTCCCTCTGGGGAATCTACAATAGGGAATCCATTTGACAGTCAGTCACGTACCATAACTCGTTGGCACGTACCTTAGCGTATAAAAAGGGTGTGCTCACTTGGTCGCTCGGACCCTTGAGTGGGGAGACCTAGTTGTGGGCAATCCTTCGTCGATGAGAGCCTTTGTCTATACCCCTATAAACCCACATGTGAACTGTAGTTGTAGGACCAATATAAACTATTTCCTTGTGCTTGTGTTTAGGGACCATTATCATTTGGATTCAGTTGGACTTCTTGTCAGAAATGCGAACTTGTTGGGCCATTTAAACTGGGATGCATTCGTATCTTATGACAATTGGGCTAAAAGTTTCTAAAATGCCGATGGGCCACTCTGTAGAAATTGTTTCTTTATGCTTATGTTTAGGACCATTTTCATTTGGATTCAGTTGGACTTTTTGTCATGAGGTATGGGCTTGTTGGGCCATTTAAACTGGGACGAGTCCATGCTTTAGGGCAATCGGGCCAAAAGCTTCTAAAATGCCGATGGGCCATTTTGCGTTTAGGCCTCTTATCATTTGAAGTCGTTTAGCCATGTTATCACAAAAGTGTAAACCTGTTGGGCCTTTTCAACTGGGACAAGTTTGTACCTCGCAATAGTATGATTGAGTGCTTTAAAATGATAATGGGCCGACTTATATATTCCATTCATCGCACGCATACATGCTAACATGCAGTTTTAAGAGACACCATAGATACCCGTTGGGTTAGAAAAAAAAGTTTGTCAAGAAGGGTTTAGCAAACATGGATATCGGGAAAAGAAACTGAGAAACAGAAAACCTTACGGCAAGGATAGAGAGGCAAACAAATGGCATTCAGTTGAAATGCTTAAGAAAAGAAGAGGCTCAGAAAGTAATGGAAGAAGTGTATGCCAGAGTATGTGGACCGCACATGAATGGGTTGAATTTGTCTCGCAAGATTGTAAGACAAGGTTTCTATTGGTTGACCATAGAGACAGACTGTGTAAAGCTGGTAAAACATTGTCATGATTGTCAAGCAAACGGTAATTTGAACCATCTTCCTCACACAGAGTTACACGGGCTATCAGATCCATGGCCTTTCTCAGCATGGGGAATTGATATGATCGGAGAGATTCGACAGCACGCATCGAATGGACATCGTTTCATAGTAGTGGCATTGGACTACTTTTCAAAATGAGTGGAAGCCGAGTCGTTTCGTAATGTCACAGCAATGGCGAAGTTCATAGCTCGGTACATCATATGTCGATATGGAATGCCGCATCATGTAGTTACAGACAACAGAGTTCAGTTTCAAGGGGAAACAAAGGCAATGCTATAGAGATACAGGATAGGACATCACAAGTCATCACCTTACAGAACGCCGGCAAATGGGGCAGTCAAGTTAGCCAATAAGACAATAAAGAAGATGTTAGCCAAAATGACAGAGAACTACAGATATTGGGCCGACAAACTACCATACGCCCTGTGGGGGTACAGAACATCAGTGAGAACAACAACAGGAGCCACACCTTACTCTTTGGTCTATGGAATGGAATCAGTACTACATGTGGGAGTTGAGATACAGTCCATGAGGATATTAGCAGAAACATGGTTACCTGAACAAGGATGGGCCTCGCAGAGATTTGAACAGTTGGCATTTCTCAATGAGAAGAGAATGAAGTCTTTACATCACATGCAGATATATCAGAAGAGACTAGCCCGAGCATTCAATAAAAATGTGCGTCCTACTAAGATCAGAAAGGGTGATTTGGTACTTAAGAAGTCAAGGCCGTCGATGACAGACCCAAGAGGAAAGTTCAGACCCAACTGGGAAGGACCATACATAGTGCAGAAAGTAATGGGAAACGGGGAAGTAAGACTGTCAGACTTAGAAGGAAACGAGTTCACCGAGCCAATCAACGTGGACAGGTTGAAGTAGTACTTTGCCTGAGAAAGAGAAGACCGAGCAGTTACCAAGGGAATTGGCGGAAGACCTAACCCAACGGAATATGAAATTCATTCATGCATGCATGCATACACGTAACGTACTTGCATTCGTTTTTGTGCTTGTTCTGTTTTGTATTCACAGGTTTCAAAGAGGAAAAAAGAGAAAGCGGCAAATGCAAGCCAATCAGAAGCAGCAATAGTACAGTACATCAGTTCAGGAAAGAATCAGTTTTAGGGGCGAGGGCCACATCAGTATCAGTTTGGGGGCGAGGCCCACATCAATATCAGTTTGGGGCGAGGCCAACATCAATATAAGTTGAGGGCGAGGCCCACATCAGTATCAGCTTGGGGCGAGGCCCACATCAGTATCAATTTGGGGCCGAGGCCCACATCAATATCAATTTAGGGGTGAGGCCCACATCAGTATCAATTTGGGGGCGAGGCCCACATCAGTATCAGTTTAGGGGTGAGGCCCACATCAGTATCATCTTGAGGCGAGGCCCACATCAGTATCAGTTTTAGGGCGAGGCCCACATCAATATCAACTGGGGGCGAGGCCCACATAAGTATCAGTTTGGGGGCGAGGCCCACATCAGTATCGGTTTCGGGGCGAGGCCCACATCAGTATCGGTTTCGGGGCGAGGCCCACATCAGTATCGGCTTCGGGGGTGAGGTCCACATCAGCATCAGTTTGGGGGCGCGGCCCACATCAGTATCAGTTTGGGGGCGAGGCCCACATCAGTATCAGTTTCGGGGCGAGGCCCACATCAGTATGAGCTTGGGGAGAGGCCCACATCAGTATCAATTTGGGGGCGAGGCCCACATCAGTATCAATTTAGGGGCGATGCTCACATCAGTATCAGTTTGGGGGCGAGGCCTACATCAGTATCAGCTTGGGGCGAGGCCCACATCAGTATCAGCTTGGGGCGAGGCCCACATCAGTATCAGTTATGGGGCAAGGCCAACATCAATATCAACTAGGGGCGAGGCCCACATCTGTATCAGTTTGAGGCGAGGCCCACATCAGTATCAGTTTCGAGGCGAGGCCCACATCAGTATCAGTTTGGGGGCGAGGCCCACATCAGCATCAGTTTGGGGGCGCGGCCCACATCAGCATCAGTTTGGGGGCGAGGCCCACATCAGTATCAGTTTAGATGTGAGGCCCACATCAGTATCAGCTTGGGACGAGGCCCACATCAGTATCAATTGGGGGCGAGGCCCACATAAGTATCAGTTTGGGGGCGAGGCCCGCATCAGTATCAATTTGGGGGTGAGGCCCGCATCAGTATCAATTGGGGGCGAGGCCCACATCAGTATCAATTTGGGGGCGTGGCCCACATTAGTATCAGTTTAGGGGCGAGGCCCACATCAGTATTAGCTTGGGGCGAGGCCCACATCAGTATCAGTTTGGGGGTGAGGCTAACATCAGTATCAGCTTGGGGCGAGGCCCACATCAGTATCAGTTTTCGGGCGAGGCCCACATCAATATCACCTGGGGGCGAGGCCCACATCAGTATCAGCTGGGGGTTACGCCTACATCAGTATCAGTTTAGGGGCGAGGCCCACATCAGCATCAGTTTGGGGGCGAAGCCCACATCAGTATCGGTTTAGGGGCGAGGCCCACATCAGTATCAGTTTGGGGGCGAGGCCCACATCAGTATCAGTTTAAGGGCGAGGCCCACATCAGTATCGGTTTGGGGGGTGAGGCCCACATCAGCATCAGTTGGGGGCGCGGCCCACATCAATATCAGTTTGGGGGCGCGGCCAACATCGGGATCAGATTGGGCGAGGCCCACATCAGTATCAGTTTGGGGGCGAGGCCCACATCAGTATCAATTTAGGGGTGAGGCCTACATCGGTATCAATTAGGGGCGAGGCCCACATCAGTATCAGTTTAGGGGCGAGGCCCACATCATTATCAGCTTTGGGCGAGGCCCACATCAGTATCAATTTGGGGGCGAGGCCCATATAAGTATCAGCTTGGGGCGAGGCCCACATCAGTATCAGTTTTAGGGCGAGGCCCACATCAGGGTCGAGGCCCCCGTTGTTGGTTGCAGTTAATGGGATGCGTCCCAGGGTTGAGGCCCACTGCATCATCAACTCCGTTCGAAGCAGCAGACAAGTCAGGTGGAAGCTGGCAAACCAGGTAAGTAAAAATGCATTCCATAACTTTGATAGGAATGTCATTGTCACACACTACACAAGTCCCATCAAAGTGGGGGCGACTGAAGGCACTGTATTTTTGCATATAAGTTCCTATGATGAGTCTCGTACGGAGACACTCCTCTTTAAGTCGTGGAAGTCGCGGGAAACAGACGTCGGAATGGAAAGTCAGAAATCCATATCTTGTTGGACTAAATTCGTTTGTTTAGTTGAGGGTTCGCTTGTTGGACCTCTGTTTTAAAACACATCCTTGACCCAAACCCCCGCAATACACTGACACATGCCTTACACACACACACACACGTTAAGATACACCTAAAGCCAAACCGACAAACACAAATAGACTCAACATAAACACACGCACCCTAACAATACACACACATAAGCCACGCACAGCCAACCAGTGAGCAATTCACCCTCACCGACCCCTTCAACAACAACAAAATAACCCCACACAGCCGAATAAGACACACCTAAAACACACCCCCATAACCACCGAAATATCCTTGAAACCAGCCCCTGAACACACCCAAACCAGCCCCTGAAGTCAGCCCCTGAACACACCCAAACCAGCCCCTGAACACACAAAAACCAGCCACTGAAGTCAGCCCCTAAACACACCCAAACCACCCCTGAAGTCAACCACTGAACACATCCAAACGAGCCCCTGAAGTCAGGCCCTGAACACACCCCAAACTAGCCCCTGAAGTCAGCCCCTGAACATACCCAAACCAGCCCCTGAAGTCAGCCTCTGAACACACCCAAACCAGCCACTAAAGTCAGCCCCTGAACACACCCAAACCAGCCCCTGAAGTCAGCCCCTGAACACACCCAAACCAGCCCCTGAAACATGCCCAAATGCCCCTGAAAACTACCTCTAAGACACACCCAAATGTCCCTGAAAACATCCTCTAAAACACACGCCCAAATACACCTAAAAACTGCCTCTGATACACGCCCAAGGAGTCCATTCACGCCCATCACCTTCCAAATTAAACAAAAACACATATTAAACACATGCTAAAATCAAGACAAATCACATTCCCTAATTAAAAGATACAAATCAAATCTCATCAAACGCTTTCCTAATTCGATTAAATTACATACCTAAATAAAACAAATCAAATAAAATCAAATATATCATTTTCCTAATCAAAACAAATCATATCTAATCACTTCCCTAATTAAAAGATTTTTCTCTATCACACACTAATTAAAAAATATCTCCCATAATTACACAAATCATTTCCCTTTTCACACAAGGTAACCCCAACCTTTGCCTATAAAAAGAAGCCCAAACCAACCTTAGAACCCCTAGCTCATTCTCACGAAAACATAAAGAAAAAAACAAGCTTCACGCCTAAGCCATAACTCATCCAGCCTGCCTTCAATCCACGCCCAACTGCCCTCCTTCAACACAGCTCATGTAGCCTCTCAACTCCACTCACGCACCCTCTGACCAGTCTTCAACTCACGCACCAATAAACCCTCCACAAACCAACAGCTCTTTAACGCATAAACCCTTCACAAACCAACAGCCCTTTAACGCATCAACACCTCTATAAATCAACAGCCTTTCACGCAAATAGCCCATGCACTGCACTCCATAAGCACGCACAAACAGCCCCGTGCGGCACTGCATAATCACGCACAAACTACCCAGTTCTGCACCTAAACATCACCAAAAAATAGCCCCTAAAACACAGTCCCTGACCACTGAAAATACCCCCTGAAATATTACTGATTTTCCTGTAAAATTGAACCAAAAACAGCCCCGTAAAACCCGCAAATCGTAAGCCAAAACAGCCTCGTATTACCGCAAAACAGTAAGCTTAAATCGTGACCAGAAATAGCCATAAAATAGAGTAAAACAACAGCCCAAACAGCAAAACAGCGAAGGAGGACGTTGAACCAATGAACCGGAGGAGTTGCGGAGCATCAACCCTTCCGACAACCGCGTACCGCACTTCCGAGAGACCACTTAAGAGGTTAGACCTGAGGGCACCCTTTTTATTTATTCTCCTTTATTCTTTATTTATTTTCTTACTTTATTTCGCATGGGTATTGTGGATTTATGTATGATATGAATTTCGGATGAATGGAATATGTGTTCTCTCTTGCGGTATATCGGATGGAAACCTGGACGTAAATTCTGTAGCCGAATCCGAATGGACGGTATTGCGGTCTGCACTCGGGATACAATACCATGTACCACTTGAGAGACACACATATTTTGTTTCATCCAACCTTGTGTTCGAGCATGATTAGGTCGTTAGTATGTTGTTTATTTCTTAAGCATGATTTAGCCGTTAGTACGTTATTTCTTTATGCATGATTTAGTTATTTTCTTTCGTATTAGGAATTTAATTAACGTTTACATTTAGGTTGTTATTTATTTTTCGTTTTTGATAATTCTATATGCCCATGAGATTATTGTGTGTTATCGTGTGTTTGCCGTTATGATGACTTACTTTTAAAGCATGCAAACTTAGACATAGGATTTACTTTTATGAATGCGAACTAGATCTAGGTTATTCTTGAATATATATGTTGAGTAGACTTGGTTAAATTATTGCACAAATCTGTTCATTAAAAAGTGGCATAAGTAAGGGACCATTCCGAACCCAACGGTTTGAGGTCTTCCCTTACGAGGGGTGAGTGCTGCCTTAAATCTTTGTCCCAATTCACACTGGGTGGCGACTCCATTATTCTCTGATTAGTTCCTCCGTGGGCTATTCTATACTCCCGACTAGGCCGCGAGCCTAGAACAACATCACCGATTTCTGTGTCCTACAGCCGTCCCCCAATGCATGTCAATATCATGTCCCTGAATTTAGGGTCTAGGGGCATTATGTATCACCATCCCCCTTGCCCTGAAATCTGGTGGTCTTGGGATTTTACATGTCGCCGTCCCCCAAGCCACAAATCTGAAGCCGGGGATGCGGATCTATGCTACCCTCCAGACTCTGAATCTATGATCTAAGGGCATCTATCATCTATAGTCCTGAACTGCATGTGCACATGATATCTGAATCCGTCAATTCCATATCTGAGTCAAGTTACATACTGAGGTGGGTTTTTCTCCATGCCTCGAAATCATAAAATCATGATTTTGTAATCATCACTTTTCTAAATCTTTTCTCAAAGCATTCATAATCAAAATATATTTGAAAGTAAGCTTTGCTAACGCCCTAAATGCAAAAAGGTAAGTCTGATATTTAAAAACAATATAATGAAAAATCAATTTAAGGAAAGAGTGTCCACTCACAGATTTGGAGTCCCGCTAGCATTACTTCACTTCGCCAAAGGAATTTATGGTTCATGCGATGACCTTTAATGGGTAACCTAATTAGAATACAAATTGTGGAATCTACTTCGACACTATCATCGCTATATGATGTTCTAAATTTGTGACATGATAAATTACGTGTATATAAGATGCTACGAAACCTTTCTGGTAGTCTCTAATATCCTGAGTTGAAACTGAATTGGCAAAAAAATTAATCATGATAAATGGCCACTCGTCGCGACGCCAATCGTTGCACATCGTGACGCTCACACGGGTAGGGTTGAGGTAAAAGGCTTCCCATGTATCATGTCTCGACGCTCACTAGAGCAGGCTAAGATAAAGAACTTCATTTGTTTCACGTCGCGTTACCGAGCTTTACGCGTTGCGACGCTCACTCGATAAAATCGAACCAGAGTCCATCTTCCTGGTACGCGTCGCAATGCTAGCCTATTGGCGTCATGACGCTATTCCATTTTCAGGCCCAACACCAACATTTCAATGCCTAACTTGCCCAAATGCACTCCCAATACCCTCATACTATATTTCTCACACAACTATTTCTTTAAACTTCAACATTCATTTATGCTATATCAATATTCCCACACAAAATAACTCCTCAACTCCATACATCTTAACTTAACTCAAGATTTAAACTTTATAATCTTTATCATTTCATAATAAGATCAATTTCTTAACTCACTAACCACTTTAATGCAATTACAAGCATGTCAACAAAACTACCATAATATTATTTTATCAAAACTCCATAACTTAAATTTTGGGTCAAGATTCTTTACCTCAACTTACTTGATCTCTTTCAACCTCCAAGCCTTGTAAGCTTGTTATTTCCATTCTTAGCTTGTTGTAGATTGCTTTGCATTTTTTCTTCTTTAAGTTTGAAAGAAAATGGCACACTCTCTCTTTCATTTCTCTTTTCTCTCTTCTTCTTTATCTTTACGTTTCTTTCTTTCTTCAAAACTTGTAGATGAATTAATAGTGTCCCTTATTTATACTTGGATTTATTTGGTTGATTTATGTAATTATTAAATGAAAAAAAAAATCAGAAAATTTGAGAGATTTTGAGAGTTCTTTAGATTCATCCTTGGGTATTATTCATCCAGATTTGTGATCTATATTTTTGACTTGATTCTGCTTTGAATTTTGAAAAAATTTCAAAGTGAAGTTGTAGGTCTTGATCTTAGCTTTCTGTAGATATAAACTTCATAAAAATCGGAGATCGTATGAAAACGTTATGGCCCAAATCAGATGGGTTGTCCGGAGTGGAACATCGTACCATTTCGTATCAGAAATTCAAAGAATTAACCGATTATCCCCAAAGTCATTTCATCAGTATAAATGTGTTCAAACATAATTTATATTATGTAACACTCGTCCCACAATATAACAGTATTCGAGATTTCCAGATGTTACAATGGACCATGTAAAATGAATGAGAAACCTAAAAATAATTACTATACCACGAAAACCTAACATTTCCCAAATTAGTGCCGTCTTAGAGTAGGTCAAATATTTACATGCTAGATCTAGACAATAGCTATTGATTAATATATGCAAGAATAACTCTTATTCATATATTAATCAACCATTGTTTGACTTGGTCAAGGAATTTTGATTAACATTTAATCATTCCTTTGTGAGTGTAACTCGTTGTTTTGGAACTCTTGGACTTAACTAGTGAAATATCACTATAAGGTAGGTCAGTTCACCAGATACATTTAGAATTCCTATCCTTTCAGAATCCAATCTTGATATTGATCCAAAATGGACACCATCCGTAAGGGGATGAAAATAAAGTCGTCTCGAGACGTCTTTTAAATCTCACATTATCAAACTAACAACAGGGATCACTGGATATATTGTCATATTTCCCTCTCCCACTCCTTATTTTATAATTTAAGGTTTCTACTACACTAGTATATAATTTGTTTAGATTTTGCGCGGCTAAAAAGTTAACATAATTAATACTAGTGGATTATTAGTGATATCTCCAAATTTTAACACTTAAAATTTTGTTCACTAATTTTATTAATCTAAACTAATATAACTCAATTAAATAATTTAATCAAATATTATTTTTAGCGATTTATGTCAATTTGAACTCGTAAAATTATTAGTTCACTATTTAATTTTAGAAATTAAATTCGGATTAAGACAATTATTTAATTAAACTATTTAATTAGATATAGGTGAGTTAAGTTATGTTTCTTTGGTACGTGAAGTTGTATCCCGACTGTAGGCCACACTACCGTACATTCGGAATCGGTTACGGAATTTATATCTGGATTTCCATCTTATACCAAAGCAAATAACTAGTCTCCTGATAATTATCTTTTTCCGATTTACCAAATTTTAAAATTATTTAATTAAACTATTTAATCTAATGATGCATGTTTTAATCTAAATTTAAACTATTTAAATTTGCATAACTTTTATGCTTAGATTAAATTAACGTGCATTTAATGTCATAGCATGTTATAATGCATGAGTCGGTATCATATGCTATCTTAGATGTTATTCTAATAATTTGAATTGTAAACATACAAACAATAAAACTAATGCATTGACCGGACTTTTTGATTTTCTATACTAATCAAATTAGTACATAAAATAACCAAGGCATTCATTGGTTCTCAACTCTTGACTCCATGGATTTTCCTGCGGAAAGATTGATACTCGAGCAGCAACCTTCGCAATATATGGATATAATGCTTCATGTAGTTGTGTCTCACTACGGATCACATTAGCACTTTGACTCGTAAGACATGCTTTCGTGTGGTAATCACATCTACACGTCGATGTCGAACTCACCACGCCTATGATTATCATAGCTTCCCACAATCGCGATCCACATTTACTAAACATTGCTCAATTAGTACCTTTGTGTTCTTCTTGGCAACACGCTCCATAGGTTACACGGTAAGAATTAAATACAATATTTGTATTAATTCTTAAAATGGCCTTATGGTCTTACATTCCCAAAAATACTTATAAATCCAAAAGGCCGGAACAATTTACAATCAATGAATTTAAAATAAATAAACATCATCACATGAATAATTTTATCTCATAAAATATATTTATTTAATTTTATGCTCATTATTATGACATATTATATTTTATTTTTCATGCATCTCATACATAAAATAAACAATAGATTAATTATCACGTAATTAAAATAAAAAGATAAGAGTTAGAATACTTTTCAACCTTGCTCTTGATGCTAAATATAGGAACTGATTTCCTCATGCAACAGAAATATCTTTAGGCACCAGGATCGACCTTGAAACTTTTTCTTCCCTTGCCCTCTAAATGTTGAATCTATCCAGCCATCTAAGCTTTAGTTTTAAACTATTTTTGATGTTTTAACAACACCGGTCAACCCCTGAAAAGTAGTGAATTTTTAGCAGTTAAAAGCATTGAAAGTTGCTAACTGCACTGTCAAAAACTCTCACTGTTTTGTAGATTTTTCAGCAGCAGTTCTAGACAATATGTTCACTCTGAAGCACCAAATGGACCTGCAGCTCCGAGCTCCAATAATCACGGGATATTGATTAAAACTCTTTAATCAAATATTCCAAATCATTAACTTTAGGTTATTCCAATAAAAACCTAAAGTTGCACTCTTGTTACTACATATATATTTTATATCGAAACTCGTTGGTGTCCACCGATATAATCATTGCATACACATTGAACCTCAATGGGTATCTAATAATTAAAGCTGGGTCATAATATCTGTTATACCCCTCTATTTATTATGTGCCATAAGTACCATTGATTCTCTAATAAATGATTAATTCATAACTATTATTAATATTAATCTTTCTATTCATAATAAAAACACTTGAGCGCTCTAATCATTCAATTATCGAATCTACCCTTATGGAAAATAGTACATATATATAACATCTATGTGTATATGGTTATCCATCAGAAAAGCTTTAAACTTCATTATATTCTTTACGCTTTCTAAGCACACATTGTTCAGAAATACTTACACAAACCGATTCACACATTCAAATTATATATACTTATTCAGAAACATACATTGTTCAAGTTCCCAGATTTTCTGCATAACAATCGTACCATAACCAACAAAGATATACCAATATATATATATGCCAAAGACAAACGAGAGGACAACCCAAGCATACTTGCACAAACCATACACTGATACGATTAAATATAGCTTGTATGGGGACTCATTATCTATTTTAGAATAGGTATGAGATGAATTCTATCCAAAAAAAATACCCTAATCAAAGTTACTAGGAATCGTCAATGTAACGACCGGTAATCTCGACGACCGGTGATCTCGATTACTGTTTCAATATGGGATGAATATTATATAGTATAAATTATGTTTGAATACTTACACACTCATAAAATGACTTGGGAGACAATCGGTAAATTCTTCGAGATCCCGATACGAGAGGGTACGATATTCCACTCCAAGCAGTACCTGGTATTTGGGCCATAATATTTTTATACGATCTCTGATTTTTATGAATTTTATATCATCGGAAAGATAAGACGAGAGCTACAACTATTAGGTTGGATATTTTTCTAAATCCGAACCCGAAATAATTCAAAAATCGAAAATTCAGTTATTGCTACAGTAATTTCGGGATTAGTCTAGAAAAAGATGAGATGGCTTAATCCTAACCACCCAAATCCATCACAAAAATCATCTCAATTCCTCTATAAATAGGATATTATTCCCTCATCTCTAAAGAGGGCTAAAAAATGTGAGAGGGAGAAAGGAAAATAAGAATGGGAGAGGGACGTGAGTGTGAGAAAGAAGAAGAATGAGGAGGAGAATGAGGAGGAGGAGGATGAGGAGGAGGAGGAGGAGGAGGAGGAATTTCCTATTTAAGAAAATTCTAGGTTATTGGGGATGGATGTTGTGATGGTGTGAATTGAATATGTTAAGAAAATTATGTCTTGTGAATTGATGATTCTTGATGTTGGTTTGTGTAATAATAAGTTGAATTGTGTATTGGTAAAGCATTGGGTAAGGAAGACTTGAGGAAGCAAGCTTAAAATCCTGGAAAACTGGTTCGTGTCGTGACGTGCATGGGCTTGCGTCGTGACACACACTGGAAAAATTACAGGAACATGTTTCTGGAATTTTGAGCATCGCAACGCGCAAGGCTTTGCGTCACAACGCGTGACCAAAAACCATCCAAATCAGTTTTAAACCATTCCAGTTACATCTAGCATGTTAGAGGCCACCCTAAGGGTCTCGTATCAAATCATAAGTATATATTACATCATGATATAGTGAGATACGCCTCGGTGTGATAACACTTACTTGAATAAGAAAAAGTAGTTGATTCCGAAATATATATTTCTTAGTCCATCTTCTAATCGAGATTATCAATTATAGATCATCGCAGGAACCAAGGCTTTCTTCAGCAAGTGAGTAACGTCGGCCAGATCTAAAATCTGTGAGTCGACATTCTTCTTTAAAGTTGACTTTTATAATGTATTTTTACATATGGGACTTATTCTTACGCTTTTAGGGCGTTAGTTGATTTTTACTGTAGTTATTTCATGAAATTTTATGTTTTAAGATATGTTTGAAAAATAAATATTTTCCAAGTGTGATTTTGTGATTTTCGAGGCATGAGAGAAAAATCCACATCAGTATTAACTTGTTTCAGATATGGAATTGACGGATGACAGGTGCACATGTAGAGAATAGGGGGACGGCGATACGTAACGCCTCCAGATCCTAGTTCAGGACTAGGGATGACAAATGCCTATAGATCCTAGTTTCAGAGCTTGGTGGGTAGCATAGATTCGCACCCCCATTTCTAGTTCAGTGGCTAGGGAGAAGGCGATACGTAAAGGCCCAAGATCACTAGTTTCAGGGATAGATAATGGCATGTTTTGGGGGACAGTGATACATAACACCCCAATGTTATGGATTTGTAGTCCTGGCTCTAGTTAGGTGTATGGGGGGACGAAGATACGTAACGCCTCTATACGTCAAGTTTTTCAGAGACAGATCAGTTTCCAGATTTCAGTTTTTTTAGAAAATAGTTTTCATAGATCAGATATTAGAAATAGTTTTCAGAAAATAGACATTTCAGAAACAGTTTTCAGAACAGATCTTTCAGATATAAGTTTACAGAACCAAACTTTCAAAAGCAGATTTCAGAAAAGATAAGTTTTATAAAAGAGATTCCAGACAAGATTTTCTGAAAATATTTCAGAGTTTTCAGATAAGTAAAATGGTTTTCATTTATATACCTTTTTTTAAAGAACCTTGGTTTTAGAATTAAACATTTTCATTATAGTATTTTTAGTTTTTATTTTAAATCTTCCACTCATTTATATCCTACAAACGGTCTAAACCCCCCACTACCAGTTTCTCTATTTTACAGGTATTCTTGGAGGATGAGCTCATGAGGATGGATACTGATAGCAATCACTAGGGTATGAAGTCCACATGGTCAAGTTAGAAACAAAGTCTAGTTCAGTTAGAGTCAGAAAGTGACATGTAACTATATCTTGTATAGTAAACGCTTCTTATATATTTCATTTTATTTATCATTGTCAGAGTTTTAATATATATTAAAACAGAGTATGTAGTATTAAAAGTATTTTACATTCATGATTTATGAGTTGGGCAATGGTCTCATGCATGAGTTTTTATATGAGATAAGAATATCAGATGTTAGAATTCAGAGGCTCAGGGGAATAGTATGACATATTCCCTGCCGGTAACATCTTCCAGATCAGGGATGTTACAAAGATGGTATCAGAGCATGGTCTAGGGAGTCAGTGACTACATTGGGCAGAGTGTTTGGGTCTTGTATACGCAGTATGTCCGGGATACCCGTATGCGGGGCACTACCTCTATAGTATCCGATCCTCGAGTACATCCTCAAGTTCCATAGACAGGTTAGTAAGAACTCCTAAGTTGCCTGAATCCTCTTCCTAGTATAAAGTAATCAAATTCCTGTTATAGTTAATGACTCTTTGGTAGTAATCGTGGCTTGTTAAGCTGGAGTCCAAGACGAGTTAGGAGAACATATAGTAAATTTCTAAGAATAGTTACCCAAAGGAGTGGGAAAAGAAAGTTATAAGAAGTAAGAAAAGATGTATAGATGTTTAAGCAGCGAGAGACAGAAAAGTAAAGAGACGGAAAGAAATAGAAAAGTTTTAAGGATACCCACCTAGGAAAGTAGAAAGAGAAAGAGAAAGCTTGAAAGAAAAGTAAAGAAAAATATATAGATGTTCAAGTAACCAGAGAGAGACAAAGTGGGAAAGATATAGAAGGAAATGATAAGAAAATACCAGAACTTGTAGTAGTAAAGAGCATATAACAAGTTTGAACAAGAGAGAAAAATACTGAGTAAACTTGAGTAAGATTCTTTCCTTTCTACTAAGGTTCTTTTCCTCATCAGAAAAATCATTTAGGTATACCCAATAACCATAAATACCTCTTATTGATAGTGAAGTTTTTCCATGAATAGCGAAAATAGTCAAAAAATGAAGAGAAGTAAAAGTTCAGGACTAGTCAATGGAGTTTCCAGTAAAATCAAGCTATCACAAAAGATGTAGAAATTTTAGATATCCAAACCCAGATCCGTTAGCAAGTAAAATGAAAAACGTAAGATAAATGATTAGTTACCTTAACCAAAGAAATCGATATACGATAAGATTTGACTTCCCAAAATTCTCACCCCTCAGCTATGCCAGACAAAGGAGCGGCCCTGACGGAGTCTACCTCATACCCACCTTACATGAGTAATAGACTCTACCAGGGCATAATTTATTAGAAACAATGACACTGACACCCATTGAGATGTAGATTCCTACTCCACCCTATATTAGCCGAGATAAATATAACCGTAAGGAAATTCGATGAAGATTTAACCTAAGTCAGAAACAGAAAACACAAATGATAGGCCACCCAGGGAAGAAACTAAGAAGGATTTAGGAGATAGAAAGAAAGAACCGACTTAAGCCAAGTGGATAAGTTAGAAATACCTGAGGAAATCCATAGACTGGTATAATGCTAATAGAGATTCTTGAAAGTTTAAAAATGACAGATTCAAGAGATGGGAGACAATTGGAAGTTAGCAAAGAATACTAGCATGAATTGTAAGATTATACGGTGTAGCTGTAGCCGATAGGAAGAGCAAAGACCAGAAACCTAGGAAGTAGTCAATAGGAATAAGCCACCAATAGCCTAGGAAGCACAATATGGAACTGAAGAATAAGTTATGGAAATAAATAATAAAGAAAGCTATGGGAAGTAATATGGAAGTAAAGTGTATGTAGTAACAATGGATAATGTGGCTTGTGATAGTAATGTAAACGGAAACCTCATCATAGTTGATCAGAGTTACATAAACCGTAAGATTTGAAGTAGTCGATGCAAATTCCGACAATATAAGCGATAACTCTTCTGTCCAGTAGTTCCCACCCGAGAGGTGTAAAGGCACCCAATCAGTCCATTGTTGGAGTTGGATAATTGACAGAAATACGTATTTCCCAGATCTTCAAGGAAAGCAAGTATTCACCCCTCTATTAGGGTTGGTGCTCTGAGCGCCAATCCGGATTGTATTTATGTCTGATTCATCAATACGATCAATATTTTTTTTCCATAATATTACTATTAAATAGTAGCACCTCTTGTCTCTTATATACATATTCGATCTAATTTCGATTAGATTGAAACTAAATCTGGTTTTAGTGATATATAATATATATATATATATAATATATATATATATATATATATATATATATATATTAGACAAAGACCCATGATTTACAACATAGTGCGCAGTTACAACATAGTTTGTAATTGACATTGGGAAATGTCACTATAAGTTGTATATCCTTAAATTAAGTTCCTGGTCAAGATTTACTGACATGGGTCGATTAGTAAAATCCGCTGAGACCAGTACATGTCGTATATCGGACTTGGTCCGATGATTTATCCCAATAAACCGTGAGTCTTGGAAGACTCGTATAGACGTGTAGGTGTTTATTTGATAAACACAGAACGACTCACCGAAGATTTCCTAATAGATGGTACACCAACGTCAATGAGAATCTTATCGGGTTGAGTAATATAATGATTCTTTGACTTGAGATACCACTGTGGATATATGAGTTATCCTCCACACTTAGATGACAGTCACGTCACTGATCTATTTAGATCAGAACTCCGCATGTTCGTTGGGTGTGGACTCATGCTCATGAAATCATGTGAGTATCAAGAAAGGATCCGTCAATTATGTGTACATAGCATATGTAGTCCATAGGTGATTAGCAATCTGTTAAATCTATGGCCATAGTATACTTTGAAAGTGAGTTCTGAATGTTATTTAGAGATTGTTAATAGATACGTCGAATGGATTTTCCTATGGAGATTTGACGTTTGTATCTATATCTCTAGGATAATCCGGATACCTGTGACGGAGGGATTATACGTATGCAATGACCTCGACCTGTATGATTCAGCGAGTTTATCCGTGGTCGTCATAATTTACGGGGGGTGAATTATGGACACGAAATTGGATTTCGTGACGGATATGCCTGAATCTAGAGAGTCTCACTAATGAAATATACTCGTAGAGCACTAGGGCAACTGTTAAGAATAATACTGATATTTATAACTCGTTAATGGTTAAACGAAAAATACATGCAATCGGGACCTAACGGTCATTTCCGAATTAATGTGTATTTGTATTTAATACTTGATTTTATTAAATACACATTAACAAAATATCAATTTGTGAAATTTGACATATATATTAATATATATATTTGTGATATTTAATGTAAATATAATACATATATTTAAGATATTTATGTTAATTATTTAATTGTTAAATAATTAAACTAATTAACAAACTAAATATCTTTGATAATGTTTTTCCTTTTTAATGGCATTAAACATTGGTCCATTTGTTACTACACTTGATTAAAGATAAGATGTTATCTTTTAATCTTGTAAACTTGGTCCAATGAATTTTGAACAAAAATAAAGTAATTGTTATTAATTTTTTGTTGCAAATATTTGGCCATAGTATAATTGTTTTAACAAAAAATTTTGTTTCAATTTTTAACACTTAGACAAGTTTCATAATATTTTACAAAAAGAGTTGAGAGCAAAAGTTCAATAAAGAAAGAAAAAAAAGGCAAAAACTTGGAGATTTTGTAAGTTTTTCACACTTTCTTCTACCTGAAAATTATTTCAATTAATCTTAGCTTCAATTTGTGTTGTTAAGTTGATGTCTCTACTCTTTGGGTTTGTAATTATATGTGTTTGAAGCTTTTTGGATGTGATTAGCATGTATGATTAAATAATAAGCTTATTCGCAATAATTAAGCTTATTTGATTAATTAGTAATCAAAGTTGTCATTCTATAGTTTCTTAGCCATTCATAAATAACCTACAATTGTTCTTGAGTTGTTTCATGATGGTGAGACTTGATTGGTGTGGTATTGGATGATTAAAGTGTTGAATTTTATCAATTTAGTGTAAATTGAACAATTGGAGTAATTTAAGAAATTAGGGTTCTTAACCTAATCCAATTTTAGGACTTTTCATATATGTTGCATATTCTGATGTATATATGATGTATATCAAATTTGGGATTAATTGGATTTGATCTTGACATGTTTGAACATTTGTGGCTAAATCATAATTAATGGAAAAGTTGGGACCCTCTTGGTAATTTGAAGAAATTGAGGGGTTTGGGTTGTAAATTCTGTTTTCATTTTTTGAACGTGTTAAGAATCATTTTAGAAATGATTTGGAATCATCTAAAATTATATTTGACAATTTTAGGACTAAAATGTAAAATTTATAAAGTTTAGGGGTCTCAAGATAATTAATAATAAATCTGATTTTTCATATAAAAATTCAGTTTTTATTTATTGTGTAATTAGAATAAATTGGTTTATTTTAATTTCCCAAGAAAAATATTTATTGGAAATGGTTTCGGAGTTAAAATACGCGAAAACGGTGAAAAATGGTGTTACAGGGTAACGGCTGTCCAAACAGTGAACTGGGCACTGTTCGGGCAGCCCACAAAATGTCCAAATATTTTTGGGGCTGACCTGGGCAGTCCCCATATACATTGGTCAGTCGGTTCGGCCGGAAACGAATTTTATGCTATTTTGCGAAAAATATTTTCGCAAAAGTTTCATGGTGTTTCTGTTGGACAATTATGACCCATAGCATCACTATTTGTAAAAGACATTGTGGTTTTTGTACAAATTAACTATGTGACAAAGGAAATTGCTATTTTATCATTTTGTAATTAGATTACTTTAATATATAAATGATAACAGTCCTTATGATTAGTTCCGGATTAATAAGATATGAGACCGTATCAATCCACGTAAGGTTTAATCATTAAATATCCCTAGTTGTAGTATTATCGAGACTGGACATCGATAATGTGGAATAGACTAGTATTGCACTTGTGCGCATTATGGAAGCGTAACAGCATAGTTCTCATATATTTGGGTATTGGATACTCATGCAAGTGTAATAGAAGGTTCTGTTTACCGATGGTACATGAACAGCTTTGCTCTGGATAGACCCCTCGGAATCCCATTGGTAGTATGGATATGTGTCTATGGGAATCCAAATTAGGGTAGGTGTATTTGGTCTTAACCTGAGACTTGCATCGCTAATACTTGCGACAATCAATACGCTTTGGTTTTGGTCGTCCGGGGCTTTAACAGGTTATGTGTACACCTCTTCTGGGTTTATTGAAAATCGTAGTGTATTGGGTGTGATGTCAAGATGGAAGTGTCACTTCACTCATATGGAGATGATGATCACACAGGGATACAGAACTGGTACTCTAATATGTTGCAACTATCGGGATAATATGACAAGGTCATGATTATCCGATTAAAGAGACTAGTTGCTTGTGATCCGATATATGTTTCATATGAGGCAGACACAATTCCAGCCCCAGGCCTAGCATGTGACATCCGATACTGGATCGTAATATGCAATACATAGTATACTATGCCTGATATAGATTATATATTCTTTGGTAAATATTTCTGGAGAATTGGGTAGGCACGGTACTTTGCTAGAAGCCAACCATATCTTATAAATCGGTAAGAATGTGGTACAGGGTACGTACATGTTCGGATAGTCCGACAACCGGATTTACTGCCAACATATCTAGGGATCTCTTGGGTCGCTTCCCAAAGATTCACCGATGACGTTTGACTCGAACAGAATTAATCTAGGATTAATTAAGAGAGAGAAAATAATCTAGGATTAATTACGGCAATAATTTATCTGGGATAAAATTCAATTAGAAGAGAGAACGTGATTAATTTGGATTTAATCGATTAAATAATATATTGGATATATTAATTGAAATTAGATTTCAAAGCGGAATTAAAATTGGATTTTAATTCGGGTGAACGAATTAATTTAGAATTAATTCACGTCGTAATAATTTTACGAGGCACTATTATTTAATTAAATTAGATTTAATTAAGTCGCGAAGGAAAATTCATTTAATTGGATTAAGCGAACCCAAGCCCAAAGTGTGTTGAGAAAGCCACTTGAATTTTGAATTAAAGTGGGTCCCACCAACTTACATCACTTGTCTATCAAGTGTCATCTTGAGTGATGGAAGTGGTTGGAGGCATTAGTTGCCAATTTTCCCTCGAACACTTTTGCCTTTTGCTTTTGGTAAAGCATATACCAATTGTGTGTTTGACTTTTCATTAGTTGTAATTGTTTTAGAAACAAATACAAAGAAAATACATCTCTCTCTCACCCTTTCCCTTTGTCGTAGCCTAGGGCTCTTTCTCTATTGTTTTTGCTTCAAAATCAACTTGAGCTAGCACTTAAGGAGTTAAAGAAGGTGATAGGGAAACTCATCCTTGGTATTAAAGATTCAAAAAAAAGCTTAGAGCTTCTGAAACACAAAGATTTTTGAAATCCTACATCCGCTCATTGTAAGTATTTTTCCGCAACTTCTTTGAGTATTCACACATGAAATCATGACTTATAGATCCTTGGCATGTTCTAGGAACCTAACAATGGTATCATGAGTCAATTTTAATCATGATTTGTTTTAGGGTTTATGGACTTTATTTGTGGTTTTTTTTTGTTTGGAAGTATGATTTCTTCAAATTGGTTGTTTTGATGAGCTTGGATGATGATGAATTAGATTTATGCGTCTTAAAATTTGAGAAAATGGATTGGATAAAATTTTCCCTAATTTCCTTAGCTTGGCCGAACATAAACCTTGAAGTGCTCATGGTGATTTTTTGATTTTAGACCATTAGATGTGTTTAAAAGCATGAAATAAATTGATTGTTGATTTAATTGGATTGAAATCAAATTGATTGTAATTTTATGCCTAAAACCGTGAGCCTTAACATGTAATTATTGATTGATTTTGCTTCAATTGTGTTGGACATTAATTGAATAAATTAAAGCATGATTAATTAGTTTAAATGATGTTTTGGAAATATTGGTTTAACTAATTAATTATGATTATTACACTTTAATCAAATTAATGTGAAATTTGGAATTTTGTATTAATTAAAATTGGTCTTTAATTTTGAATTGGGCTAATATTTTTGTATTTGGGCTTAATGGGCTTGGTTGGGCCAAGCTTGGTTTAAGACAATTGGATTGGATCCAAATTGGGCCTAAAACCATTCCATAAAGTCCAAATATAATAATGGGCCTTTAAATAATTTAATTGGGCCTAATGGGCCTAAATTGATTTTTGGCAAATAGGGTGATTTCTAAATTGGGCCTCGGCATTTGGGTTTGATCCATATTGGCTAAAGCTCATGCCTTAAGAATTAATTAAAAGCCCATTGGACTTTAATTAAATTGACATTGGATGTTAATTGGGCCTTTGAGACCCATTAAGATTGGATTTAGAATCTAAGTCTAAAAGATACATAAATAAGTGTAATTATTTAATTTGGAATTAAATTAGAATTATTATTGAATACAAATTAAATTGGATTTAAAATTGTAGTTCAATATAATTCAAGAATACATACTTTGAGTGTTTATTCTTAAACGAGTTGGACTCGTGCATATCAAATCATTTTTTGAACATTGGATAGTCATTAATTCAAAGATTAATTAATTGGATTAGATTGATTGAATAACATACTTTGCGTGAATACATGGATGTATTGTATGAATAATGTATATCAGATGGATATTAGACGGGTGAGGGCAATTTTGAAATTGTTGTAATAAATTTAGAATTTATTAAATTGGACCTGCGTGTCCAGCCTTATATCTCTTGACTATTTGTATTTCTCTTCTCACCAATTCCCCTCAATGTTAATGAGGTTTCTTTAATGTATTATGTAATTGGGTAGAAGTTAGAATAGTGCTAGCGGGAGAGAGGAAATGGAGAGATTTGTTATAGGAACAATTTGTTAAATATTCATCCGCATATCATTATTATTATTCTGCGCCTTATTATGCTTTTAGAATGCATGCTTAAGTGTGTATGATGAGACCTAATCAAAGATAATAAATTAGTTGCCAATTTACGCGAAAAACCCTCAATCAAATATTAAGCGATTTCCTTCCATTGATTGGTTCTTTCTCAAGATCCAAGATTGGCATTGGTTTGTTGGCCAAAGTCAAGATCAATGTCAATCACGGATGTGTTTGAACCACGAAGGCTTTGTTAAATATCGCATGTCTTGGGCAGTTGTGACTTGTTGGCCAAAGTCAAGGTCACTTCTTGTTCATCGACATGGATTACGAAGCTTTCCCATTGTCAATGGATCCCGCTTAACTGGAATCATTAAGCTTGTTGAGCCAAAGCCAAGGCTTAGTTGATTCAGAGGAAAATGTTAGGAAATATATTGGATATATTGACATATATATTGTATATATATTTCGGACTTGGAAGTCCACCTACCGGATCTAGGAATTGGATGGGATCCAATTGATCTTAGAGATCTACCTAGTTAAGTATTATACAACTTGTTGGCAAAAGTGAAGGTTGTGTGTTATTTAACAAGATCCTAGCCCACTAGGAAACTAGGTTTCTCGAGTACTCAACAGAGGGCTAGAGGCTCGCCGAAAAATAGTGGGATGCTAGTATTGAATTTGCAATTTCGTTCAAATACTTGCCAAATACGCGCTTTCAAATTATTTTCGTCGTTATATATTTATATTAGTTGGACTAATATTTTATTATTCTTGTAATAGTTAGACTGTACCCAAAATCGTTAATTGAATAGTTAGACTGTTGCAATTAAGATGGCTGGAAAGGTCAATGTTAGGGACATTATCATGGGCGAAAATGTCTTTAATGGTGCGAACTTTCCTGACTGGGATATGAACCTCAGGATTGTCCTGGGGGCTGCGAGATTGTTCTATACTATAGAGAGACCTCTTGGGCCTAAGCCCGAAATTTAGCAGCTGCTTGAGCTTGAGCTTTGGAAGACTCACAGTGATGACAACTCAACTGCTCAATCTGTAATGCTTGCTGCAATGACCCCACAATTTCATCGTCAAAACAAGGGATTGGATCCCTATGAAATAATGTTGAAATTGAGGGACCTTCACCGATCTAACCTTAGATCGAAGAGGTACGAATTGCAGAAGAAGCACTTTCACTCTCGCATGTTAGAGGGTACATCTGTTGAGCACCATGTATCACATATGATTGCTGACATCGAACAGCTGGGACAGCTAGGCATAGTCTTCGAGGCTGAGACTTCCATAGATATGATCTTACAGTCTCTTCCTGACAGCTAGAGCGGGTTCATCATGAACTATAATATGATGAACCAAGAAAATACTCTTGGAGAGTTGATGGCAATGCTGAAAGAGGCAGAAAAATAGCTTTTGAAGGGCAAAAAGCGTGAGGCGCACTTCGCTTTGACATCTCAGAATGCCAAGGCTTGGCCGAAGGCTATTGGAGGTGTGAAGAAAAAGAAGAAGAGAAATGGCAAGGCCAAATCATCAAAGTCTTATAGGAAGGAAAAGGAAAAATCCCAAGATGTCTGCCTACAGTGTGGCAAATGGGGTCACTGGAGGCGTGACAGCCATGAGTACAAGGCGCACATGAAGGAAGTGAAGGCGGGCAAGGCACCGGCTTCAGGTATGTTTATTATAGAAATAAACATGTCTACTTCTAGTTTTAAAAATTGGATTTTTGATTCTGGTTATGGTACTCATATATGTACTGATGTGCAGGATCTGCAGATTAGCAGGAGACTGGCTTCAAGAGAGATCGGCCTCCGAGTTGCAAATGGGACTAGAGTCGCCGTTTTGGCTGTTGGGACCTACATTTTGGAACTGCCCTCGGGGCATGTACTTAATTTATCAAACTGCTATTATGTACCTAGTTTGACTAGAAACATTATATGTTTATCTTGTTTAACCCAATGTGGGTATACTATTGTATTCAGAAACACCATGTGTTTTGTTTATAAAAATGATTTTGAGATATGCAGTGCTGATGTTCATAATGGTCTTTATATTTTGAATATAAATCAATCTCAAACATATAATATGACAAACAAAAGGCTTAAATTAAGTAATAAAGATGAAACTTATATGTGGCATTTTCGTCTGTGACACATTAACAAGACTCGAATATCCACACTTTCAAAGAGTGGGTACTTGGACGGATTTGATCCAAATTCATATGACGTCTGCGAATCTTGTTTATTAGGGAAAATGCCTAAAAACACCTTTTAGCGGTAAAGGTGCACGTGCCACCAAACTGTTAGCCTCGTTCATAGTGACGTATGTGGGCCCATGTCTAGCCAGGCTAGAGGTGGATATGAATACTTCGTAACCTTTATGGATGATGCATCGCGTTATGGTTATGTGTATCTTATGAGACACAAGTCGGAAACCTTTGAGAAATTCAAAGAGTTTCGACAAGAAGTAGAAAAATAGACCGGCAAAAGTATAAAAATATTACGGTCGGACCGTGGTGGAGAATACTTGAGAAATGAGTTTCTCGATTACTTGAAAGAGTATGGTATTCTTTCACTGGACTCCTCCCGGAACACCTCAATTAAACGGTGTGTCCGAACGGAGAAACCGAACTTTGTTGGACATGGTAAGGTCTATAATGAGTCGCACTGAGCTACCAATTTCCTTCTGGGGATACACATTGTACAGTGCAATACTTATTTTGAATAAGGTTCCGTCAAAGTCTGTTGAACAGACTCCATATGAAATATGGACAGGAAAGAAATCGGGTTTCTCATTCCTGAAGATTTGGGGATGTTTGGCATACGTTAAACGTTTGGATGGTACCAAACTAGAACCCAAATCGGATAAGTGCCTATTTGTAGGTTATCCTAGGGAAACCAAAGGATATTACTTCTACCACCCACAAGAGAACAAGGTATTTGTTGCTCTACATGTGGTTTTCCTCAAAAAGGAATTCCTATATGCAGTGGTAAGTGGGAGGAAAGTAGAACTCGATGAAAATCGTAGTGATGCTGTTCCTGGCACCGATTTCTTACCAAACATAAACAATTCATCAGGGATGAGACTGTACCACAATCTTCTAATACACAAGAACGCGTAGGTCGGAGAGAGTCAGAAAACAACCTGAGAGGTATGGGTTTCTGATTTCACCTCACGTAGATATTAATCTTATTGAGGATAATGAGCAGGCTACGTATGAGGAAGAGATACAAGATATCGACACCACTTTATGGCAAGAATCCATGAAGTCCGAAATGGATTCCATGTACACCAACCAAGTGTGGACACTGGTTGATGCACTAGAAGGTGTAAAGCCTATTGGTTGTAAATAGGTCTTCAAGAAGAAGACGGACATGGATGGCAACATATAAACATACAAAGCTAGGCTTGTAGCGAAAGGGTATCGTCAACGACATGGTGTCGATTACGACGAAACATTTTCACATGTTGCCATGATTAAATCCATTCTGATAATGCTTGCTATTACTGCATATTTCGATTATGAAATATGGCAGATGGACGTAAAAACCATTTTCCTTAACGGAAACCTTTTGGAGGATGTTTATATGCAACAGCCTGACGGTTTTGTCGCACCAAAATATACAAAAAAGGTTTGCAAGTTAAATCGATCCATTTATGGATTGAAGCAAACATCACGTTCTTGGAACCAACGTTTTGATGAGATCATAAAAGAATATGATTTCATTCAAAACGATGATGATCCTTGTGTATATAAGAAGGTTAGTGGGAGCGCACTGACATTCATTGTCCTTTACGTAGATGATGTATTGCTTATTGGCAATGACATTCCCATGCTACAATCGGTGAAAGCTTGGCTTTCATTAAAATTCTCCATGAAAGATCTGGGAAAAGCAGCCTTTATTTTGGGAATACGGATCTACCGAGATAAATATAGAAAGCTGCTTGGACTCTCCCAGAACTCTTATATTGACAAAGTGTTGAAGAGATTCAACATTGATCAGTCTAAGAGGGGACTGTTGCCAATGTCACATGACGTTTCTCTATCTAAGGACATGTGTCCTAAGACTTAAGATGAAAGAGACAACATGATTCGGATCCTGTTCGCTTCTGCATTCGGATCGATCATGTATACCATGATATGTACGCGACCTGATGTCTCATATGCTTTGGGCATGTGTAGTCGCTATCAGGCCGATCCAGATGATGGTCACTGGGTTACGGTTAAGAATATCCTTAAGTATCTTAGACGAACTAAGGATGCTTTCTTAATCTATGGAGATGGAGAACTTGAGGTAACTGGGTTTACCGATTCAAGTTTCCAAACTGATAAAGACGACTATAAGTCGCAATTCGGGTACATATTTTATTTGAACAACGGAGCAGTGAGCTGGAAATCTTCCAAGCAAGAGGCTATTGCTGATTCAACAACAGAAATAGAATATATCGCTGCAGTTGAGGCATCAAAAGAGGCAGTTTGGATCTGTAAATTCCTAATTGGATTAGGAGTAGTTCCGTTAGCAGCTGAGCCCGTTCCTTTGTATTGTGACAATAACGGGGCTATAACGCAGGCTAAGGAACCACGGTCTCATCAACGATCCAAGCATGTACCTCGACGTTTCCATTCGATTCATGAGATCATACATTGTGGCGATGTGAAGATCGAGAAAGTCGTATCAGATGACAACATAGCAGATCCATTGACGAAGGCTATTTCTCAGCAAAAGTTAGAGCTACATGTACATAGTTCAGGTGTTAGATACGTAAGTGATTAGCTATTGGCCAAGTCGGAGATTGTTGGACAATTATGACCCATAGCGTCACTATCTGTAAAAGACATTGTGGTTTTTGTACAATTAATTATGTGACAAAGGAAATTGCTATTTTATCATTTTGTAATTAGATTACTTTAATATATAAATGATAAAAGTCCTTATGATTAGTCGTTCAGTGATTATTTGATAAAACACTGAACGACTCACCGAAGGTTTCCTAATAGATGGTACACCAACGTCAATAGGAACCTTCTCGAGTTGAGCGAGCATAGTGGCCATTCGACTTTAGATACTGTTGGTTTCTATTGATGTCCCAAGATCATTTTAAGCCATGAAAATAGAATGAATTCTACAAAGAAATGTGGCGGAAGCACACTTACAATGATCGGATTGGATGTGATGCTCAACAAAACTTTTCCTCCAAGAAGCTCCAAGATTCGGCCAAGGTTGTTTGTTGAAGAAGATGATGAAGTTCCAAGCTTTAATGGAAATCCATGCTTTAAGATAAGTTTCCCTATCACCTTGTTTGATCCTTTGATTGGGCTAGGAAAATGAAGAAAGAAAATCCAATCTTCCCTTCAATGGAGCTCACGGTTTTGCAAGAAATAGAGAGAGATATAGTTCTGTTTTTCTATTCTTTTGGCTTCCAAAACAGTAAAAATGGAATGAAAAACAATTACCAAATGTTTGGTATTATTTTACAAAAAGTCAAAGCCAATTTTGGCTCCAAAATTGTAATAAATGATCTCAACAACTTGCATCATGAATAGTGACAGCATGTCACTCTCAAAAAATGACTTTGACATCTATCACAAATTAATGACAAGTGATTTGACTCGTGATGTGACTTGTGGGCCCCACTCGAATTTAAAATGCGAGTGGGCCCACAATCACTTCCGGGCTCGGTTTCGCTAATTCCGAATTAAAGAACTTCCGTCGCGACGTAATTAAATAGAATTTAATTAAATAATTAAGCCTAGCAAAATTACTATTCACGTCGCTTACGAATTAATTCTAAATTAACTCGTTTGCCCGAATTAAAATCTAATTTTAATTCCGCATCGAAATCTAATTTCGAATAATATATCGAATATATTATTTTATCGATTAATTCCAAATTAATCTTTATCTCTCTTCAAATAGTACTTTATCCAAGATAAAGTCTCTCCGCAATTAATCACAGATTAATCATGCTCGAATCATACGTCATCGGCGAATCTTCAGGAAGCGACCCAAGAGATCCCTGGATATGTTGGCAGTAAATACGGTCATCGACTATCCGAACACGTGCGTACCTCGTACTACGTTTTTACCGATTTACTAGACAAGGTTGGCTTCTAGCAAAGCGCATCGCCAATTCTACCCAATTCTCCAGAAATATTCTTACTGGAATATATGATTTGTTCAGGCGTAGTATACTGTAGTATTGTGTATTGTGATCCAGTATCAGAGGTCACGTGTAAGGCCTGGGGCTGGAATAGTGTATGCCACGTACGAAGCACATATCGGATTTCAAGCAACTAGTATTTTTGAATCGGATAATCATGACCTTGTCATATTATCCCGATGGTTGCAACATAATAGAGAACCAGTTCTGAATCCCTGCGTGATCATCATCTCCATATGTCTGAAGTGATACTTCCGTCTTGACATCACATCCAATACACTATGATTCTCAATAAACCCAGAAAGGCGTACATAGAACCTGTTAAAGCTCTGGACGACCAAAACCAAAGTTTACCGATTGTCGCAAGTACTAGCGATGCAAGTCTCAGGTTAAGACCAAATACACCTACCCTGAAGCGCACACCCATAGACACATATACATACTACCAATGGGATTCTGCGGGGTCTATCCAGAGCGAAGCTATTTTCCGTACCATCAGTAAAACACAACCTCCTATCGCACTTTCATAAGTATCCAATACTTAAATATATGATAACTATGACGTTATGCCCTCACAACGCGCACAAATGCAATACTAGTCTATTCCGCATTATCGATGTCCAATCTCGATAATACTACGACTAGGGATA
>SKCR01051322.1:0-38096 GCA_019454045.1 Zanthoxylum bungeanum | reverse complement strand
GAGACGTTCCGATTGTCATCCTTACTACTGTTCTAACAGTAACAGTAAAAAATATAATAATAATTCTTTACCGTTTGAATAGCATTAACTTGATGGATATTATAAAAACTAAAGAAATAATAGGTAATTATCAAGAAAAATTAAGGACCCAAAAGGTTATTTACCCTAAATTTAATTCAAATTAATAGGTATGACAGTATGAGACAGCTACAGAGGTTTGTTTGATTTGCAAAACTTTCAATACTATTGAAGCTAAGCGATGATTCATAGGAGGTTTGGATAATTAATCTAATAAATATTTACATGTTCACAATATAGAAAGAAGCTAGTTGTTTCCAAGACCTAATAATGCTTGGCTTGTAAGTTACGATAGGACATAACCTGTGTGCTAGCCTCAATCTACACAAGTCAGTGAGTTTATTGATTTCGGTTACTTGAATTGTAAGTTTCGATTATGAATACTTGCTTTGTAAGTTACTGTATTTGGTTTTAATTTTATTTGCAAGTTTATTACTTTCGTTAATTGTTGTTTAACATGAACTACCAGGCTTTATTGACTCTAAAAAAACAGACAACGGCTGTCGCCTACGAAAAGCTCTTTATCCTTATCTCTTCGTAAAACATATTGTAACACTTGCATGTGTGTGTGTGAGAATAAACTAAGAGCGACACTTGAAAGCTTTTGCTCAACAAACCATCTGTCTCTATATGAATATATATATGTTACAATACTATAAAATCTGTTATGAAAATTTAATTGAGTGAGTGGGAAGCATTCAGTAAATGCTAGCCACCTCCACCAAATTAAAACGCCACATTTTACTGATCTAGCCGCCACCACCAGAATAGGAAGCATTCCCTAGAAGCTTCCGGACATCGCCAGAGCTCCCCCATCGCCGTAATCCTCCACACTGATTTGGGTTTTTTTTTTATTTTGAATGTGTTGTTTTCAATTTTTATTTACATTTGAGTTTAATTATTTAGGTTAGTGTTTGTTTTAATTATTTAGTGTTAGGGTTAGAGTTAGTTTTGGGAAGATTAGTGTTAGTGTTACTGTTACTGTTAGGTTAGATTAATCTAAATGTGGAGTTAGTTGTCATTTATGTTAGATTAATTTTTGTGTTAGTGTTGGTGTTAGGTTAGGTTAATCTAAATTTAGAGTTGGTTGTCATTTATGTTAGATTAATTTTTGTGTTAGTGTTAGGTTAATTATAATTGTCATTGGTTGAATTTTGATGTTAGGATTAGTTTAGGGAAGATTAGTGTTAGTGATAGGTTAGGTTGTGCTAGCTAGGTTAATATCAATTCAAGGGTTAATGTTAAATTAATGTAATTTAATGTTAGGTTAGTGTTAAAATTAATTATTTTAGGGTTGGGGTAAATTTTGTTGATAATCTTCAATATTAATTTACTTAGAAATACTTTTATTAGTGAAATAATTTTAATTTATCCAATTAAAATTAAATGTATTTCCTGTTTTTTTTTTTTTTGAAAATCAAACCTTATTTATCACATTGTTCTGAAAATCATACTTTATTTATCACATTAAATTCTGAATACACCAATCGATTTTAGTATTTTTAATTTTTAATTTTTAATTTTTGATTTTAATATTCTTATGATTTGACTTTTTAATTTTTTTCTCTACATCCGCCCGATGCTCATGATCGAAGATGAGTTGTTTGCTACTACTTGAAACGAAAACTCATTTTCATGTTCTTTATTTATATAGAAGACATAATATGAGACGGCCAAAAGGTGTAATGATATGCTATTTAGCAAACATTGGTAAACATTGGAAATTTAATTTCGTAAACATTGGGGACTTGCTTTAGCCTCGGTTTGAAATTTAATTTGGTAAACATTGGTGACTTGCTTAGCCTCGGAAATTAAATTAATTTTCTAAGGATAGTTTTGAGTAATGTTTAAATTGTTTATTAAATATTAATCCATCCTGTCTGTGAGAATTTATGAACAAAATGTGTATTATAATATTTGCTTGAGTTTATAACTATAATTACAGGCTTTTATATATACATTATACAACTATCATATTAAATACACAACTACACAATTAACATATTAAATACACAACTATCATATTAAATACACAACTACACAACTACCATACATATTAATTTCTTGGTTGAATATAATCTAACACCCCTCCCCCCTCAAACTCAAGATGGTAGTAAGAAAACCAGATTGAGTTTGGAAACAAGTGTTGTGTAACAGTCAGGAAAAAAAAGACTTGGTGAATATATCAATTATTTGATCATCGGAGCGTAGATGTAATTGTTTGGAGACCTGAACAATGAGACAAAACCTGTTTGTACTTTGTAGACAGAGACAAAGAGATAAGACCTGTTTGGAGACTGGGACAAGAAGATAAGACCTGTTTGCAGATATGAACAAAGAGATAAGACCTGTTTGGAAATAGAGAGAAAGATATAAGACATGTTTGGAGACATGTACAATGACATATCCGGAAATTGGAACTCATGCGTCTAATATCATGTGAGAATTTATGAAGAAATTGTGTATTAATTTTTCTTGATTTTAGAAATATAATGAGAGATCTTTATATAGGCATCATATAACTATCATATTAAATACACAACTGCACAACTACCATATATATTAATTGTTTGGTTGAATAAAATATAATAATATCCATTACAATAAATACATACGTAATAATATATTATCAATAAGTATATAACATGTGAAGTTGTATTAAATATAATTATTACTTATTTATTTGTCTTTTTTTTATTCTTTATTATTGGGTTGTTGTATTGGTGAAATGGTACCACCATTGCAATATAGAATCAAATTATAAAAACAAACATATCAATTAAATTGTATTCAACATTAAGCACTAAGATCAAACACACTCCTTATTGAAAAAGCTTCTTATTTTTTTTTTATTTTTGGAAAATAAGATATGAAATAGGTGACAAGTTAAATATTAGAATTATTTGAAACTCACTTGATCCCGCGATCACTACTATAGGCTTATTAGAAAAAGACTTAAACCCAAACATAAAGTTTGGTGATGATGAAAAGAGAAATTTAAGACTTGGACAGTGGCTTTGATTTGAAAGACCAAGAAAGGAGCTGATGGCTTTCTGCAAATGCACCAGTAGCAGCCGTGAATCCGACATATACAGAGCTTGGAACAATTTCAGAAATGTCAATGCCTGCTTTCAGAATTTTCTTTAATGGTTGCCCAACGTACTGCACATACACATTAAGCAAAAGCTCCTCTGAACTGTATTGAATTATAAACGTGATCTCTCTTCCACTATTGAGTGCAATCCCAGTGCTGTTGAGACTCTTTACTGCTAATGGTTTCTCTATGCTTGTTGTGTCGATTGCTACATGGTTTCCATCCAAATCAAAGTCGTTCTTGTAAGTGTCCAGCTCGATTGCTAACATTTTCTCATCTACACTTTTCCAAGATTATCATCAATTAGTTTACAGCTGAGAGCGCATAGAAAATGTTAGATATCACGCCTGGCCTTATCTCTAAGTGTAGCATTATTGTTTTTATAGAGATGTATATATATTAGGTTATGACAGATGATACTTACTAAAACTGAGTCCAAGATTTGAGCCATAGGAAAAAGTTGGAGAGGGATTGCTATCAGGGGCAAAAATGAAAGTCATCCCATCTCCAGAATCAGTTGTATTAAGATACTTCGATATCTTAATGGTGAAGCTGGTAACAATGGACGCCGGCCATGCTACGACAGGCAGGTGGTACAAAACTCGGCCGACCTTGTCTAGCGGCAGAGACGGTGATGGCTCTGATGTAAGGCTTAGATAGCCTTTGCATGCAGTCACCGCGCCAGTGCAGATTAGGTCACCATTCGTGCAGCTTTCAGGGCTGAATGAGGAGAAAGAGAAGGAGGTGGCTCCATTGCTAGGGCTTGAAGAAGAAGCTTGGTAATTAAGAATGGCAGAGAGCAGTAGAAGTAAAAGGGTCCTCATGGTTGAAGATAATGAATGAGTGACTGCTTGCTTGCTTGCTTGCTTGCTGCTACTTGAAACGAACACTCATTTTCATGCCCTTTAAATAGAGGACTTGCCGTTAAATTTAAGGAAGAGTGGTCTCTAGATCCTTTATTTTTTTTTATTTTTTTTATAACTACTCATTAGATTTTTAGTTTTTTCATAATTACTCATTAAGTGTTTACTGTTTATGGTTGGCAGAAAATCTCGAAACTCAATCGAGAATTTGGGATTCTGCACTAAATTGTACGTGATTCGAGAGAAAACATCAACATGAGAATTTTGGTCACGAATCGGAACGAAAATTTGAAAAAATCGGTCAGGATTTGAAATAATTTTTTTTAATCCAGAAATATAGTCGAGACTAGATGAGACGTTCCGATTGTCATCCCTATTACTGTTCTAACAGTAACGGTAAAAAATACAATAATAATTCTTTACAGTTAGAATAGCATTAACTTGATGGATAATTATAAAAACTAAAGAAATAATAGGTAATTATCAAGAAAAATTAAGGACCCAAAAGGTTATTTACCCTAAATTTAATTCAAATTAATAGGTATGACAGTATGAGACAGCTACAGAGGTTTGTTTGATTTGCAAAACTTTCAATAGTATTGAAGCTAAGCGATGATTCATAGGAGGTTTGGATAATTAAATCTAATAAATATTTACATGTTCACAATATAGAAAGAAGCTAGTTGTTTCCAAGAACCTAATAATACTTGGCTCCTACAAAAAGTACATAAAGAAGACTATTTCAAAAGAATATCTCGTTAAGACACAAGGAAAAATAATAAAACTACATTGTTGATTTACAATTTGTAATTGATGTAATTAATATTAGACGGCCAAATGGTGGTGTAATATGCCATTTAGGCCAGTTTGTTACTTTGTTTGACTTCTTCTTTTTTTTTTTTTTGGCAAATTTAATTTTTAAACACGTACTCCAAACTTGACTTTAGTGGTACAATTAATTGTTGCTGCTAACTAAAAATTAAGATATTAAAATGGTAGCATATAAGTTTTATTTCACAACTAAAGTGTTTTTCAAACACCTAATTGAGGAGATAGTATATTATGTTTCGGATGTATATATCATCTCCTTCATAATAGTTGGGTCTCACACAGTTGTGGGGCCCTACCTGAAACATAATATAATTTTTCTTAGTTGAGAATCTCAAGTTTTTATTTATTAATTAAGTATTATTCTCAAACTAATGTGAGATAGTTTTAAATGTGTCATGTGCATTAATATTCATACATCATATGCGGAATCGATTTTTTTAAATGATCTTTATCACGTAAAAAGATAATGTGGACCTATTGGTATATGAGTTTGACTATAATTCTATAGAGAAGCTCATAGATTTAACTCATACTCAAATTTGTTAGTTGATAATTACCCAAATCTTATATATTTAACTAAAGCTTCCTTCTCAATAATGTGAAATATTTCCCTTAACAGTCTCGTAATATGCAAGTTAGTCTTTTGATTTGTTCTTATCGTGTGAAACCGTAATGATAGCCACTTGTGTATGAATTGGCCCGATATCATATAGAAGCTCAAAGACCTAATTCTTATTTAAAAATTAGCTCTCGAGTTGATGATTATTTTGAGGTTATATTATTAGAATAGTAATTATTCTCAATCTAAGGTTGGCATCGGCATGTGATAGGTTGGGTTTTATCAATTTCGGCCTCGTTCCATTTATACAATGAAGATAAAAAAAAAATTAAGATTGTTGTTTTTCAGGATAAAAAATCACGTTCCGTCTTATCCTGTTAAAATCATATCTCGTTGATCTCACCTCCTGTTTCACTTGAAATTGTGAGATCTCATCTCGAATAGATCGAGATTTCATTGGGATAGAAAAAATTACCAACCATATCTCTTTGATGAGATATTTTCCCCAAGAGTGGTGACTTAGGGAGCCTTAATTATCATTGGTCCACAATTTAAGATAAGTTTTTTTTGGGAAATGTTAGAAACCCGTCATTAAATTATCCCATTCGAGCTTAAACGGAACCGGTAAAACCTTCGACTGTCTCAAACTCTTACAAGAAAAGCACTTCTGGACCTGTACTCTAAATCTTAAACCCTACACCACCAAACCACTTCACTAGGGAACATATGAATTGTTAATTATTATACATTATTACAGGGTAATTGCACTAATTAATGTTAAAGTTGTTCTTAATTTAGAATTGAAATTAAAAGCTCGACGTTTGCATGTACTTTTAAAATTACGTCCCCCTAATTTATTTTTCAAAAAATTCAGCATTCAATTTCCAATAAATTTCCTTGGTGTGGAAGATGCACTTTTCAATAGAAATTTTTCAAATAAAACTTCTACAAATGGAACTTTCAAAAGTAAAAATTTTGACAATTTTTTAATTGTTTTTGTCGGTGAAAATTTTAAATTTTTATTGAAAATTTAAAATTTTTATTGAAAATTTTAATTTTTATTGAAAATTTTAAATTTTTATTAAAAATTTATAAAATAAAAAAAGTTCTAAATAATATTGTGAAATAAAAGACAATAAACAATTTAATTCTTTCAAAAAACTTTTGCTTAATAGGAAAAAAAAACCCAAATTTTAAATTTTTACGAACAGAAATAATATATATATATATATATATATATTAATCCTCAAAATACAACAGAATAGCACAAAAAATTAAAGAAACAGGTTTGGGTAGTACAGGGTATTCAATAAACATAAACTCATAAGCAACCTGTAATATAAAAGTAGGCACTAGTTAGTAGAATAAATTTTTCCCAATAGCAGCAGAGAACCCAGAGGGTATCAAAAGTTACAAATCCAAAAATAGGCTTAAAACAACATAATAGGGAGGGATCTATCAGCAATCTCCAAGGCAACATAATGAAAACCATCGGCTTGATCATAAGAAACAACTACATAAAGACGCCCGCTGCAGCAGCCCTCAGATTTTCCATATTCCACTAAGATGGCACTACATGCAACAATAATAAAAACTACTAAGAAATATAGCTCAAGGGCCGTAATGTTTAACAAGCAAAACCAAAAGAGAGACATTCATATATGAAGAAACATACTGTATGTGGATGTATCAATCTGCTCGGGAAGCTCCTTTATGTCTACTTCAAACCTTGCCTGAACCTATAACCAATCCACCGACAAAATTCAGATTAAAGACTGCCCAAAATCACTCCCTGAATAGAACCATGTAAACAAGAACATAAATTTTGAAACCTGATTGAGAATATCGGAGTCTGAAGCAGATGATACAAAAGTAATTGCAAGGCCCTTAGTGCCAAACCTACCAGCTCTACCAACCTACAAAAATCCAACAAGGAAATATCAGAGAAAGATCCAGAATAGCAATGCTTGCCTCGACAAAATAAACACAAACAAAAAGAAACCTACCCTGTGCAGATAAGTATCTGCAGAATCTGGCATGTCATAATTGATGACAATGTTGACACGCTCAATGTCAATTCCCCTACCAACCAAATCTGTGGCCACAAGAATCCTCTTATTCCCCTCCTTGAAACCTTTGTAGCGTGTCAACCTACAAGCAATATCAGTCGGATCATAAACGAATGCAGCAGAATGAACAATAAGTTAATAAAGTACATCAGTATGTCGATCAACAATGGAAGCTAGGAATGAAAAGGTTGAAGGACTGAACAAGTTTATCCTAACTGAAGAATCCAACCAGAAGAAAGATAATCATCAACATTACGAATGAAAATGAAAAGCTTATAACGTACTGAAACAAGAAATAAGATCAACATGCAAAAAAAGATAAATGAGCAAAAATATTTCAACTTGGTTATTAGGTTTCTCCCATAGTAAATGATAATGTTGTAAACAAAAAATGAGAAAAGCTCATACTACCCAGAGCTGAGATATGAAATATTAATCTACAAATGTTTATCTACCAATAATACATAATTAAAGTGCAAACAGAAAAGAAACATCCTGATCAAGCATCCCAGTCACTCAGACAAAACCCAGGCTCTGCCTCCACACAAAAGAATCTAGAAACAGGTGTAGAAGGAAGTATCATGCACATAACTCAGTGTGTCCAAAATGCTGAAGATAATCACATCTGTCCAGCTCAACAAATATAGAAGCAAATGAAAACAAGGATATCTGTCACTCTGACTCCAAAGCATGTAAAGGACTTGGGATATTGTTCGATATCAAAAGTCAAGCGAATGTAATGTTTTGGAAATAAATTAAAAAGGAACAGATGTCAAATGATTAAGATAGATAATTATCCCCGTTAGGTTCCATCATACCAAGTTTTAGTGATGGTTCTATCTGAAAGAGCTGAAGCACAATGTGACTACCATACACTCCTTAAGACCATTGATTGTGCACAGCATAATAAACAGAAAAACAAACTTAAGGTCACAAAATAACATGGAGCTGCTTGTTATAAATCCTCCCCAGATTTCGCTTCCTCATGAAACATACAAACTGCGGACCAAACATAAATTCCACTAAAGCAGTTAAGGATACAAACTTCTAAACAGCTATGCTGTTAAAGGCGCTGCCTAAGTGGTGCTTGAGCAGGTTTTTCAAACAATGGGCAGCGCCTTAGGCATTTCGAGTTATGATTCCTTATATTAGATAAAATTCTGCATATTTGACTAATCAATCTGCCCTTTGACTGGTCAAAGGCAGGCTTGGGCTGGCTGAACTACCAAAATGCTTTGCCCCACCTACCGACTTGGACAGCATAGCTAAACAGAACAACAGAAGACTTCTAAAGCGTTACAAAAAGGTAGACAAGACGAGTCAACAAAAAACAACAGCACAAGAAAAAATAAAGAGGGGATAGTTAAACAGCTGGCAAATGAGTGATTATTTCTTGGGACATCCAAGAATGGATGCATATAGAAGGAAAATTAATTAAACAGCTAACAAATGAGTGATTATGATGCGCAAGATATCATTCACAAAAGATGGACATACAAACCTCTCTTCTTGGGACATCCCAGAATGGATGCATATAGAAGGAAAATTACACTCTACAAGTAACTTGTTCAACTCCGCTGCTCGGCTTACACTTTTGACAAAGATAACAACTTGATTAAAGTCCAATGCATCAAGGAGATCGTTCAACTTCCGGTTTTTCTCTAGCTCACTTAATTTGATGTAGTGCTGTCAATTTTCCAAATACAATGGTAAGAATGCAATATAATTGTCAGCAAACTAGAAGAGAACATAAACATTAAGTTTCAACAAAAATTACCTGCACAAGACCATGAAGAGTCAACTTTGCCTCGTCATCAACATAATTTCCATTGGCTGAAAGGAAGAAATGTCACAGTAAATAATGTTAGGGACCTTCCTCAAGTTAATGGAAACCAATACGAAAGGTAGATGGATGTACGCCCTCGAATTGAGATTCCTTTCATCTGAATTGCTTCCCCGTAGATAACATTTTTTTGGTCACAGCAAGCAAGAGTCACTGCCGGTCAACATATTAAACTACTGTGCGACTCGGTGCAAATCCCACCCAAACCCAACCAAAAAAAAAACAAAACAAAACAAAACAACCACTCTTCTCAACGTCCCAAATTCAGATGCAGCCCACATTAGTTTAAAAAAAAAAGCCAAAAAATACAAACATAAGAATTAAGCGAACACGAAGGGCAGCATGATGAATGACGTCCCACAACTTTGAGAAATCCTAGGAGGCCGTGAGATGAATATTTTCCTGATTTCCTGCGAACCTTCAGCACTCTAACTGGATTTTCCACGCTATGATTAAGAATTGCCACCATCACAACACCGATAGCAAGCATAGCATTCATAGAACCACCACATTCTAAAAAATTATGGAATTGTCGTGGAAAGTTGGCGTTAATAAAAAAGGACTTCTAAATTCAAGTAGTTCTGGCCATAAGACATTACATCTTGCATAAATTTCTTGCAGACTGGGCGGATTTCTTTGCTGAGTGTTGCTGAAAACATCATTACTTGTTTGTCATGAGGAGTCATCTTGAAGATCTCTTGCACATCTCTTCTCATGTCTGCAAAACAACATATGATTAACACAAGCAGGAATAATCAACAAAAACATACAAAGCAAAACCAATCATTACATAACTGAAAATAAAAAATACAAGATCAAAATATTGGGTGTACCGAGTGATTCCAGCATCTTATCACATTCATCAAGGATAAAATGCCTAACATTCTTCAATGAAAGCTCTTTGTCTCTAGCAAGAGCTAGTATCCTTCCAGGAGTCCCAACAACAATTTGGGGGCATTCATTTTTCAGCAGATCTTTGTGAATTTTGATATTAACTCCACCATAAAAGACAGCAACCTTGATGTCAGGCAGGTAAGTACTGAACCTCTCGAACTCATGACAGATCTACATGAGAGGCAGCAAAAATGAGGACACATAACAAAGAAATCATGAATAAAAATAAAGACCAAGTCTTTAATGTACCTGATAAGCTAACTCTCTAGTGTGACATAAAACAAGTGCAGTAACTTCGCCTGGATTTGGCTCCGTTTGCTGTAGAGTTGACAGAACAAAGACTGCAGTCTTCCCCATCCCAGATTTAGCTTGGCAAATAACATCCATGCCCAGAATTGCTTGAGGAATGCATTCATGTTGCACTGATGAAGAACCAAAGAAAATCGCATTGAAGGAACCGTTGGTAAGTAAAATATAACCTCCGCGATACTTTTAATTGAAAGGATTTCCAAACGACAATACTGCTCCAAAATCAATAGTGTGATAGTATATTACCTGAGAAAAAGCAACATGTATTTAGAGGCAGAAGATGAATACATACTGAATTTATTTTCTATTAAGCATACTAAATTATGTGTATGCAAACAAACACTATCGCAATTTATGCATCGCCATGAAGTTTACTTTTAGGAAATGAAAAAACTCTCATAAATAAATAGGAATAAACAGCAATGGTAAATAAAAATTAAAAAATATTGACAGCATCAGTATTTGAAGTAGAATTTCAGAGCAAGAAAAGCATTAAAATTTAGAGAATTCTTCATGAATTAAGTAATTTCAGTATAAGCTGAGAGTGCAATAACTCTCCCGTAACAAAAAACAAAGATGATAATACACATATTATCGTGTTACCAAACATAAACATGATATATAGCTTCAAACATAATCAAAGTCCACCATAACAAAAATTCACTCAGCATAAGAAAAATGATAACTTGCCTTCTGAAGGATGCTCAAATCCTGAGTCCACAATTGCACGAAGAAGTTCTGGTTTCAAAAGGAAGTCTCTGAATCCTGAGCTGTGTATTCCCACATAGCCCCTGCTCACAGAGGAAAAATAAATTCAAAAGTTAGTCCATAACAAAAAGAAAATAAATAATTAAACACATAACATAACTACACACACCCAAAAAATCCATTTTGAGCAATTTTGCTTCTGATTATTTACTATGTCAACATTTCAGAGGGAACAAAAGTGCATCGAAACAAAAAATTAGAGCAAACAAAACAACATTGTAATTAATGAACGATAGCATGGGGAAAAAAAGAAATATAATTAACAAGGGAGAGGGAGCACTGACTTTTTAGCGGCTTCGCCGTTGGCTTTGGTAGCTACGGAATCGGGAGCTTGAGCATCTTCTTCCTCGTAGTCGAGAAGCTCATCCTCGTACTCGTTGTCTCTTGTCTCTCCCATTCCTATACAAAACAAAGTCAAAGGATAAGATTATATCTTCGAGAAAATAGGGTTTTGAGCATCGAATCAGATAAATTGCTGAGTAAAATCAAATTTAGGGTTCTAGAGTAGGGATTTTGAAAATTTGAAGCGTTACCTGCGAGTATTAGAAAATAGGATCGGGTCTTAGGGTTAGGGTTTGGCGAGAGAGCGCTGCAAATGAAAATAATTAGCCAAAAAGGTAAAAGAGAATTGAAAGTGGAGTTTTCGAAAAGTGAGAGGGGGCTTACGGATTGGGGAGGTGATATGTAGAAGATATTTTTGACGTGTTACCGAAAATACAGCCAATCTTTGATCTTTAATGCGGAATTGAAGTGGGCCTTACCGGTTTGGTCCAAATAATAGAGCCCAATATATCCGGTCCTCTCTTTTAAAACGAAAGGATATATACGAGGGCAGAGGGATTAGGAGGAGTGGGATCCACATTCCCGGATCCATTTTTAATAATTTTTGGATATTTTTGTTTTTTTCCTAATTATTTTAGGAGAGTAGATCATCATCCCCGAATAATAAAAAGTTATTCCAGAACTTTGAATAATAGATAAATTTTCTTAGAATAAATTTAAATCATTTAATAATATAGTGATAGAACTATTACATTATCCAAAAATAAAACATACATATTCAAAAAAATTGATAATATCTATTACATAAATCTATTATATAAATCATTTTATTATTTAAATTCCCCACTTATTAAAATATAAAAAATTTATAATTATCCTTTTAATGAATTAGTTTTAGAATATTTATTACTAATTTATTTATTACTTTTGTAATATTCACGAAAATTTGCTAATATATCTGAATCATTATTATACATGAATAATTTATTGGATGAAAAATTAGACAGGGACATGGGACCCTCCATGGGAGCCAAGGCCCTCGACCAAGGCAGAGACCCGGATCCAGTCAGGGCGGGGACTGGGCTCAGGGCCGGGGACGGGGACGGAGACATTAACGAGGTCGGGGCTGGACCCTAAAGCATGATCAATGCCAGAACCAGGGTCGAGATCGGGACTCAAGATCAGGATCAAAGTAGGGTCGGGACCCGAGACCCTGAACCGGGGTCGGGACCGAGCCAGGAACGATATCGGGACCCAGGCCTAGGTCTGGCCCTAGCCCCGTTTCTGGGTCCCGGTCCCAATCCCGAATCCTGGTACCAATAAATAATATTATTTATTTTAGTTATTTATTTTTCATATTTATAATTATCTATAAAAATATGTATTAATATTATTAATCAATTATTTATATTTGATACTTATTTTATTATAAATATATTTAAAATGATTATAATTAATTAAAATAACATCAATAATTAAAATAATATCGAATAAATAAATTATAATTTTAATGAAAAAATATTTTTCAATTTTAGATTATTTTGAATCTATAGTTTATTGATTTAATAAATTAATTATTAATAAATATTGATATTTAATACAAAATGATAAATTTATTCATAAAAACTATATAATGTTCATTCCCCGGTAAATTCCTTATACTAACCAAACAATTGAATCAAATTTCATCACCATTTCATTTCATCTCCTCTCATTTCCTTTCATCTCCTCTCTTTTCAACCAAACACCACATTCCTTAGAGGGAAGCTTTTAGCACTCCACTAAAACTTTAAATATACTCCCTTTTAATTACCTTTTTTTTTTAAAAAATACCCTTATCTTTATTCCTTCTCTTTTTTTTTTAGGTTCAAATTTTGATTCTCCTTTGACAATTAATTTTCATTTTTGCAATTATCCAAAAGAAATTCTAATTTTATTATATCCTCATAAGCGCGATCTGGATGAAATCGTAATTTTAAAATTTTAAAGTTACTGAATAAATTATTCGATATCATATATCAATAATTTATTCATATTTCACCTAAACGTATTTTTCGATATCAAATAACAACATAAAGAATTATGAAAACATTATGAAACTTTTACGAAAATGATTTTTCCGCAAAAATGGCATAAAATCTGTTTTTGCCCGAACCGACCACACGAGGCTGCCCTGGTCAGTCCCAAGGATATTTGGACATTTGTTACCTGATAATCCTAAAACTCACCCCGATAACATCGTTTTTCGTTGTTTTCGCTTATTTTCATTTCAAAATAATTTTCGAAAATTATTCTAACACCCAATATACATCCAAATATATTTAAACAACATATTTTTCATCACCAAAATACAGATTTTCCATATCTGATCGAGACAGAAAAACATCCCTTATTTATGCTTCAAATCCAATTTTAATTAAGATTAATCTAATTAATCTACCACCACAAATGAAGAACCATAGAACAATTCTAGGCATAATAAGAGTGATTATTACACTTTAGAATGATAACTTAGTCGTCAAACAACAAATTGAACTCAAATTATATTAATCTAGCTCAAAATAAGTTCACACATGCATCTAGCCACTTAATCAATCAATCAAATTAAAAAGCCTCAAATCTGAGAAATCAAAACATATACAAGTAGAAGCTTAAGAACAAGAAAATAAATTTTATAAACTTAAAATTATTAAAGATCACCGATCAAATCTTCAAAATTCCTAATACTGTATTCTTAATTCATCACTTTCTCTATAATCTCTCGACACATTTGAAGCTTCCCAAACAATGGCTCTCTCGGCCAACTACCACCATTAGCCAAGAAAGAAAAGCAATTTCACTTTTTTTTTTTTAATATGCCAAAGTGGCGTCAACTTGAGGGGTTTGGTATTTTTTTTATTTTTTTATAATATAATCATTTAATAAAAGGCTTGGTAAATAAGCCATTCACATGGCTAAATATTTGACATATATTATAATAATATATATTAAATAAAAAATCAAGTTTTCACACATGTAATGTATAAATTAATAATTATCTAAATAATTAATTAATTTTATCTTATATACTTTACATCCATCAAAAGATAATTTACCAATTAATATGTATTTAATCTAATTATGTATCAAATATAAATACACATAAAAATAACCAAATGCCCCGGTATATATTTTTTCGTTTAACGATTAAACGATTCGAATTAACTTGCTTAATCCGATAAAATATTATAAATAATTAGTACTATTTATAACTCCCAAGTGCTCAATGAGTATACTTCATATTGTGAGACTCTCCAAGTTCATGTTTATCCTTCACGAAAATCAATTTCATGTGCATAATTCACCCACTCGTAAATTATGACGAGCACAGACAATCTCGCTAAACTATGAAAATCGAGGTCATCGTATACATATAATCCTTTAGTTACAACTAATTTATATTATGTTAGAACATAGATTTGAACGTCAAATTCCTAAGGTATAATATGATCGACTTATAAATTTACAATCTCTAATAACAATCGGAACTCGCTTCCACAGTGTACCACGACCATAAATTTAATAGATGGCCAAAACACGTGCATGATACATATGCCATGTATATATGACTGACAGGTTCGATCTTGATACACATTAGATATCATAAGCATGAGTCTACACTTCACACCGAGCGAATAGGCGGATGTCTGACTTAAATAGGTCGATGACATGACTGTCATTAAAGTATGGAATGTAACTCATATATTCATCGTGATATCTCAAGTTAAAGGAACACTATGCTACCTGACAGTAGAAGATTCATATTAACGTTGGTATATTATCTATTAGGAAATTTTCAGTAAGTCATTCAATGTTTATCAAATAAACATATATATGTCTATACGAGTCTCCAAAGACTCATAGTCCACTGGGATGAACCATCAGACCAAATCTTGATATACGACATGTATTGCTCTCAACGAATTTTACTAACTGACCTGTGCCAGTAAATCTTGATCAGAAACTTTATTTGAGAATATACCTCTAGTAAAGACACCTCTCAATGTTAATTTCAAATTGCGTTGTAATTGCGCATTGGTCTTTGTCTTTTATATACATATTCGATCTAGTTTAAATTATATTGAAATTAAATATGATTTAGTTATATATAATATAATATAATATAATATAAGAGGTGTTACTATAAATACATAATATTATGAAAAATATAATTGTTCGTATATATAAATTAGACAAAAATATAATCTGAATTGGCGCTCAGAATACTAACTCTAATAATTTTTACACCATTCCTTTAATGTTGAAAGTTCTCCCAAGCCCCCCAGTTTTTATAAATAAAAAATAAATTTTTAATTATATAAATTAATGTTTCAAAAAAAACTAAAAAAATTGAAATTCTTAATATATATATTTTTTTCAATTTTAAGTATTAAAAAATTAATTATTTCAATTTTAAGTATTAAAAAATTAATTATTTCTTAAAAAAAAATTTCATTCTTTTTAAAGATTGGTCCGCTACTCCTAAATACCATCAGTCATTTTCGTGCAAAGGAAATGGTCTTTTTTTTTTGTTCCCGAAAGAGAAAGCCCATGATCATTGGTGTGTATATTATTTGCTATTGAAATTACTGGGTAAACATTTGACTCAAATGGCAAAAACATTCGGGCCGGGTCTAGAAATGGAGACTCGGTTCAGGTCCGAATCAAATTTTGTATTTTAAGCCCGTACCTGACTATATATATATATTTTTAATAATTATATAAAAAAAAAATGCTCACGTACCCAAAAGTAAAAAAGACGCGCCAGGTAGGGGTCGAACCTACGACTTTCTGCTTAGGAAACAGACGCTCTATCCACTGAGCTACAGGCGCTTGTTGAAGATAGGAAAAACAAATTGTTAAATAAATTATTATACATAGTAAAGACTAATTTCACAAAAAGCAAAAATCTACAAGGAACAAGACCTTTCTAAAACAGAAAAATAATGGACCTGAATGGAAAGTAGATGAAAATATAGATAGCAGAAGGAACACAATTATTGTCGGATCCACCTCATGTGGTTGGCTCAAATACTTAAACCCAAAAGCTTATAAAATTATCAAATTATTATAAACAATGGGTTTAGAATAAATTGTCCTTGTAATTTTGGTTCATCAAATCACGTGCATGTATATAAGTGAACGTTGTTGGGTTTTTGAAATTGATTTTTGCTCACTGCGTGGATTTGCTAAATTATAAAAGAGAGAAGGCAGTGGCGTTTTTTAACAGGTTTGGGGGCTAGGATTTCAAACCTCAACTTTATGATCTGAAATCAACTCTATTTTCTTTGATATTCAGAGGGTAAATTCCCGACATCGCACCTGTAGATTGTCATAGGTGTTGATTTCAGTTGTATATTCTCTTTTATTGATACTTAAGATACCCACTTACAAATGCATATTATTGTTGGTAGTCAAGATTATTGAGATTCTTGATGTTGTGAACGTCTAGTATTACCTAAAAAAAACTTGTGTTGTAATCCCATTAATTGTTAGTGGAAGTTTATATCGGACACGGTCTCGTGGTCATTCCCAAGTTTGGGTTTTCCACGTAAAAATTCTGGAGTCTCATTTGATTACTTGTGTGGATTGAGATAGAGAAGTTTTCACCTTGCATGATTAAATTGAAGTCATGGAATTATGGTATTTGGAAGTCTAGGGATGGAGGATTTGCTTTACAAGAAGAACTTATATGAAACCATTTAGGTGATGATGCTAAACCCAAAGATTTGGATTATAGAAAACAAGCTCAATTGAACTAAAAAAATGTGTGGACTATTAGGTCATGGATTGATCAAAGTGTGTACCATTATTTAGCAAATGAGACTAAGGTCGATGTTCTTTGGAAGAAATTAGAACTAATTTATGAGCAACCAATTGCTCATAACAAAGCTAATTTGATGAAAAACTTGTGAACTTGAAATACAAGGAATGACGTAGTATAACTAAACACACTAATGAATTTCAGGGTATTGTTGATCAATGACTATGATGAAGATCACACTAGATGATGAGTTGCAGGAATTATTATTGCTTAGTTCCTTACCTGACAGTTCAGAAATATTAGTGGTGTTTGTGAATAATTCAGCGTCGAATGGGAAGCTAAACTTTAGTGGTGTCTGTGAATAATTCAACGTCGAATAGACAGACTTCAGAATGAAGAATCTAGAAGAAAGAATATTGATGTGGGTCCCTCTGAAATGGATGAATTTGTTTCAGCAAAGCAAAATAGGTGGGGGAGAATCCAAAGTAAAAATTCTCGCTATCAGCACAATGAAAACTACAAAGGAATATCTAAGTCCTAGAGGAAAAGTGTCAAGTGCTTTCATTACAATAAAATAGATCATATAAAAATGGAGTGTAAAATTTGGAAAAGAGAACATGTGAAGGAAAGTAGTGATAGACATAAAAATGACAAAAATGACACTGTAGTAGCTATACTTGATGGTAATATGGGTATCGTTTATGATGAAAGCTCTATAAGGATTCATGTGGTATAACTTTTCAAATAGAGTTTATTCAAATAGAGCTTTTATTAATAAAGCTTTTAGAAGTAGAGCTTTTGATAAAAAAAAAAAAGTTTTAGGTATTTGGTTATGAGTGAGAGCTTTTATTAAACATTATAAAATTACTTTATTGGATAAATTTTTTAAGTTGTGTTGAAATAATATTGTTAAATTAAATAAAGATATTATAGATAATTTAAATCTTTAAAAAACTTTCCAAGGTATACTCACAAAAGCTCAAATTTTGAGTTTTTACTAGTAGAGGCAAAACCACCTTTTTAACCTTCAAAAACCCCACTTAAAATGCAACAAAACATCACCAAAAATTTTGAAAAGAACTTTTGGGATTAAGAAAGCTCTTTTTACCTCTAACAAAAGCCATACCACATATGAACTAAATCTCACTTGTCATACTAATGATTGGGTTTTTGACTCGGGTGCTTCATTTCATGTTACTGCACATGGTGATTTCTTCATATCTTATACTAGTGATGATTATGACTATATGTTAAGATGGGAAATTATGGTGCATTCAAGATTCTCGACATATAAGATATTTGTTTGTAAATCAGTGTTGGCTCTAACTTGTTACTCAAAGATGTCAGACATGTTACAAATATTCGCCTTAATTTAATCTCCATAGGAAAACTTGATGATGATGGTTATTCTAACAAATTTAGTGAAGGAAATTGTAAACTCACTAAAGGCTCATTTGTAGTAGTCAGAAGAGAGAAAATTAACACTCTATATGTGATAGAAGCTAAGATTCAGAAATAATATGTGAATGCAGCTGAAAAAGATAGTGATATTGAGCTTTGGCATAAAAGGCTTGGCCACATCGGTGAAAAATAGCTTCAAATTCTTGCTGGAAATAATTTTCTACCTAATTTGACAGGTATTTCTCTTATGACTTGTGTTCATTGTTTAGTTAGAAAGACACATAGAGTATCTCTTAGAAAATTTTCGCTATCTAGAAAATCATATATCCTCGATTTGATTCACACTAATGTATGCATGATGCAAATGAAATCAATAGGAAGTGAATTTTTTTGTAACCTTTATTGATGATTGTTCTAGAAAAGTGTAGGCATTTGGTAAGAAATCTAAATTAAGACCAGATGCTTGATATGTTCAAGTTTCTCCATGCTAAAGTTGAGAGAGAGACATGAAGGAAGTTGAAATGTGTAAGGGCGGATGATAGTGGTGACTGGTGAGTATAAAGGATCATTTGAGTAGTAATGCAGATTTATTGGATTAAACTTAAGAATATTGTACCAAAAACTCCACAATAGAATGGTATAACAGAAATGATGAATAAAACCATTGAAGAAAGAATCAGGTGTATGCTTTATAATGCCAAGTTTCTTAAATCTTTATAAGCAGAGACTATACGGACTACAGTTGATTTAATTAACATTTCTCTTTCATTTCCTTTATATGGTGATGTTCATGAGAGAGTTTGGAGAGAGAATTGTTGGACAAAATGACCCATAGCGTCACTATTTGCACAGATCATTGTGTTGTTGTAGCAAATTAACTATGTGACAAGGAAATTGCACTCTCATCATTTGTGATTAGATCACCATAGATATATAAATGAAGAGAGGTCCCTATGATTAGTTCCTGGACTGAGAATGATATGAGACAGTATCAGTCCCCGAAGGATTAATCATTAAATATCCCTAGCCGGAGTATTATCGAGACTGGACATCGATAATGCGGAATAGGCTAGTATTGCACTTGTGTGTGTTGTGAGGGCACAACGGCATAGTTCTCATATATATAAGTATAGGATACTTATGCAAGTGCGATAGGAGGTCGTGTTTCACCGATGGTACGGGAAACAGCTTCGCTCTGGATAGACCCCTCGGAATCTCATTGGTATTATGACTATGTGTCTATGGGAGGCCGAAATCAAGGTAGGTGTGTATAGTCTTAACCTGAGACTTACATCGCTAATACTTACGATAATCGATAGACTTTGGTCTTGGTGGTACATGGCTTTAACCGGTTCTGCGTACACCACTTCTGGGTTTATCAGAGAGTCGTAGTGTATTGGGTTTGATGTCAAGACGGAAGTATCACTTCAGTCATAGTGGAGATGATGTCACGCATGATACGGTACTAGTGCTCTTGAGTGTTGCGCAACTAATCGGGATATTGTGACCAGGTCATGAATATCCGATTATAGAGACTATGTTACCAAACATCCGATATGTGCTTCAGACGGGGTAGACACTTATCCAGCCCCAGCCCTAGCACGTGACTATCCGATACTGGGCCGATACACACAATACATGGTATACTACGCTTGATACAGATCTTAATATTCTTAGATGAATATGACCGGAGAATTGGGTAGACATCGTGCTTTGCTAGGAGCCGACCTTATCTCGTAAATCGATAGAACGTAGTACTTGGTACGTACGTGATTCGGATACACCGACGACCGTATTTACTGCCAACGTATCCGGGGATCTCATGGGTCGCTTCCCGATAATGCACCGATGACGCATAACTCGCACTCATTAATAATCTGGGATTTTATATAGAAGAAGAGACAAAATAATCTGGGATTAATTACGGAGATATTTTATCTGGGATAAAATATCGTCTAAAGAGAGAGATTGATTAATTTGGAATTAATCGGTAAATTAATATATTCGATATATTAAACGAAATTAGATTTCGACGTGGAATTAAAATTAGATTTTAATTCGGGCGAACGAATTAATTTAGAATTAATTCGTTAGCGACGTGAATAGTGAATTCGCTAGGCGTAATTATTTAATTACGACGCGACAGAAAATTCGCTAATTGAGAATTAGCGAACCCGAGCCCGAGTGTGATTACGAGCGCATCGTATTTTGAATTCGAGTGCGGCGACGCAAGTCACATCAAGCGTCAAATCAATCGTCACATCAAGCGTCAAATCAAAAGTCACTTGAGTGATTGATTGATTGATTGATTTGATTGATGGATTGAGTGAAAGACACACATCAAATCACTTTATTAAAGTGACATTTGAATAGTGATGTAAGTAGGTGAAATAGTGACTAGCTAAGACTTTTAACCATTTAATTTATTAGATATATATTATTTTGGTAAATGGTTTTTAGCATATTTTCTAGGAAAATATATAAGACATTTATTAGGTAAATGTTTAATAAGTCTTCACACTTTTTCACCTCTCTCTCCCATTGTTCTTCTTCACGCCAAAATGAAAGAAAACTCACTGTTTTCATACCAGTTCAGGCGTGAACTTTAGGGAAGGAATGAGTGGTTTTCATGGTGAAAAATCAAGTGCTAGCACACTTGCGACTATTGCGAAGGTGTTAGGGAAGGTTCACCCATGAGGCGGGACCCATTCGACGAAGTTTGGAGCTTCGAAATGAGACCCGAAACTTGCCCAAACCAGTGAAGTGAACTGCTGCAGAGGGGCGCCACCAAACAGTGAGCTTTGTGGCTTCAATCGTCTTCAAATCGACATAATCGATCAATGTAAGTATTCCGCTATCTTCGTTGGTGTATTCACGCATTATTTCTGTCTTGTTTGATCTTGGGACCTAGATAATAACCAACAATGGCATCAAGACTATAGGTTCAAGCATGAAATTGTAGGGCTTAAAATTTGGGTAAATGTTTGTTGAGCATGATTTGAATAAATTGATTGTTTAAGTATGCTTATAAATAACATGTCTAATTTCATTTTGGTTGACCAATTTGTTGAAAAATGATTTGAATTATTTTCCCCAAATTGATACCTTGGCCGAATGTATTAGCTATTTTGGGTTCTTGGAAATTTTTTTTTTTGATTCATTTAGATGAATTGGAATCATAATGTTTGATGTTAATTTGAGGTCAATGGGATTGTACTTTGAATTGGACAAAAAACCCCAAAATCTTATGTTGGCCGAATGTAACTATGCCCTAATGTCTTGGTATTTTTTGATTTTATGACATTGGATGTGTATGAAATCATTTAGGATGTTGATTTAATGTCGATTGTGTTGGATAATATGACCCATAGCGTCACTATTTGCACAGAACATTGTGTTGTTGTAGCAAATTAACTATGTAACAAGGAAATTGCACTCTCATCATTGGTGATTAGATCACCATAGATATATAAATGAAGAGAGGTCCCTATGATTAGTTCCTGGATTGAGATGATATGAGACAGTATCAGTCCACGAAGGATTAATCATTAAATATCCCTAGCCGTAGTATTATCGAGACTGGACATCGATAATACGGAATAGGCTAGTATTGCACTTGTGCGCGTTGTGAGGGCACAACGGCATAGTTCTCATATATATAAGTGTTGGAGACTTATGCAAGTGCGATAGGAGGTCGTGTTTCACCGATGGTACGGGAAACAGCTTCGCTCTGGATAGACCCCTCGGAATCCCATTGGTATTATGACTATGTGTCTATGAGAGGCCGAAGTCAAGGTAGGTGTGTATAGTCTTAACCTGAGACTTGCATCGCTAATACTTACGATAATCGATAAACTTTGGTTTGGTGGTTGGGACCCTGACCAGGTTCTGTGTCTACCACTTCTGGGTTTATCAGAGAGTCGTAGAGTATTGGGTGTGATGTCGAGACGGAAGTATCACTCCAGTCATATGGAGATGATGTCACGCAGGATACGGTATTAGTGCTCTTAAGTGATGCGCATCCAATCGTGATATTATGACCAGGTCATGAATATCCGATTATGGAGACTAGTTACCAGACATCCGATATGTGTTTCGAAGGGGTAGACACTTATCCAGCCCCAGCCCTAGCCACGTGATTATCCGATACTGGGCCGATGCACAATACGATTGTATACTACGCTTGATATAGATCTAAATATTCTTAATTGGATATGTCCGGAGAATTGGGTAGACTTGGTACTTTGCTAGAAGTTGATCTTGTCTCGTAAATCGGTAGAACGTAGTACTTGGTACGTACGTGATTCGGTTACACCGACGACCGTATTTATAGCCAACTTATCCGGAGATCTCATGGGTCGCTTCCCGATAATGCACCGATGACGCATAACTCGCACTCTTGAATAATCTGGGATTATATAGAAGAGAGAGAAAATTAATCTAGGATTAATTACGAAGATATTTTATCTAGGATAAAATATCGTCGAAAGAGAGATAATGATTAATTTGGAATTAATCGATGAATAATATATTCGATATATTAAACGAAATTAGATTTCGACGCGGAATTAAAATTAGATTTTAATTCGGGCGAACGAATTATTCAGAATTAATTCGTTAGCGACGTGAATAGTGAATTCGCTAGGCGTAATCACTTAATTAACGCGACGGAAAAATCATTAATTTGGAATTAGCGAACCCGAGCCCGAGTGTGATTGCGAGCGTATTCGTATTTCGAATTCGAGTGCGGCAACGCAAGTCACATCAGCGTCAATCTAACGTCAAGTCATTCATCACATCAAGCGTCAAATCAAGCGTCACTTTGAGTGATGTGACAGTGATTGATTGATGTGATTGATTGATTGAAAAGACTTGACACATGACATAAAGTAGATTTGACTTGAATGACATATGAATAGTTGATGTGTGTGGTAGGTGGAATAGTGTTTGGAGGGAAATGTTTATTTTTTGATTTTAATTAATCAAATGGTAATGTTTTTATATATAGTTTTTGGAAAAATATATAAGGCTTTTAGGAAAAGCTTTTACCAATTCTTCACCTTTTTTTCTCTCATTCTCTCTCTCACTCAACTCACGCCCAAGGGGCTGTTTTTTTTTCTCTTCTACAGCTCACTGCCGTGAGCTTTAGGGAGGCAATGAGTGATTTTCATTTGATGAAATCAAGTGCTAGCACACTTGCGAACATTGCGAAGGTGTTAGGGAGGTTCACCCATGAGGCGGGACTCATTCGACGAAGTTTGGAGCTCCGTTTTGAGACCCGAAACTGCCAGACAGTGAGCATGGACTGCAGTGAATGGCGCCTCTTGACAATGAGTTTTTGGGCTTGATTCGTCTTCAAATCGACTCAAACGATCGATGTGAGTATTCCGCTACCTCCGTTGATGTATTCACTCATGTTTTCATGCTTTGATTTGATCTTGGGACCTAATAGAACTCAACAATGGCATCAAGAGCTAGAGTTGCAAGCATGAAATTTGTAGGGCTTAAAATTTGGGTAAATTGATTTTGAGCATGATTTGGGTAAATTGTTTGATTGAGCATGTTTAGATGATGTTTAATTGAAGTTGATTGGATCAATTTCATGAAATAATGATTTGATCAAATCCCCAATTTTTTGAGTGGGCCGAATGGTATTGATTTTTTGGGATCTTGGATTTTTTGATTTTATTCATTTGATGAGTTAGAATCGATTAGGTTGACGTTAATTTGAATCGAATTGGATTGGATTTTGAATCGGACAAAAACCCCAAAACCTTACCTTGGCCGAATTGGATAATGCCCTAATGTCTTGGTAATTTTTGATTTTGTGATATTGGATGTGTATGAAATCATTTAGGATGGTGATTTGATGTCGATTGTGGGTTCGATTGGATCGAAACCGAATCGGACACAAAATCCCTTTGTGGCCGAGACTTAAAAGCATGTAAAGGGTTTGATTTTTCAATTGTGTGTTTGACATGTGATAATGAATTTAGCATGATTAATTGGAGTAAATTGTGTTTTAGAAATATTATTTTAGTCGATTAATCATGTAACGCACTTTAGGTAATTAAATTGCGTAATTGGATTAATGTAATTTAATTATTTAGGCTTTAAATTGGATTTGGGCTTCTAATGTTGTAATTGGGCCTATTGGGCTTGATTTATCAAGTTGGTTTAGGCCAAATGGATTGGATCCAATTGGCCTAAAACCTTAACCATAAAGCCCAAATGCGACTTAATGAACCTTTAAAGTTCAATTGGGCCTAATGGGCCAAGATTGATTTATGGGCTTATGGGGTAAATCCCGGATTGGACTTTGGTTATCGGTTTGACCCGAGTTGACCAAAAGTCCACGCCTTAAGAAATCAATCAAAAGCCCATTGGACTTTAATTGAATTGACGTTGGACGTTAATCGGTCTTTGAGACGCGTTACGATTAGATTTGGAATTTAAATCGTAAAAGGTTTATTAAATAAAAGTGTAATATTTAATTTGGAATTGAATAGTGAATTAGTATTAAGTACATGTTAAATTAGATTTAATAATGTAGTTTAATTTAATTCATGAATTCGTACTTTAGTACTTATTCGCAAAAACGAGTTTGACTCGATCAAAATCAAATCGTTGTTTGAACATTGGATGATCACTTAATTATCAGATTAATTAATTTGATTAGATTGATTGATAGCATGCTTGTATGTGTGAATACTTGGTGTGTTGAATGAATAATGTATATCGGATGGATATTAGATGGGTGGGCAATTTTAGAAATTGTTGTAATAAATTCGATTTATTAAATTGGACCTGCGTGTCCAGCCTTATCACCTTCTTCTCTTGTATTCTCTTCTCACCTATTCCCCTCTATGTATATGAGGTTTCTTTAGAAGTGTAGTGTAACGGGTAGAAGTAATACAAGTGCTAGCTTGAGTGAGAAAGGGAGAGATTTGATCTAGGATCAATGTGTTAAGTATCCATCCGCATATCATATTATTTTATTTCATACTCGCTTTATTATGTATTTAGAATGCATGTTTAAGGGTGTATGATGATGAGACCTAACAAAGATAATTAAATTGGTAGCCAATTTTCACGCGAAAAACCCTCGTTTTATATTAAGCGATTATCCTTCCATTGATGATTCTTGTTCAAGATCTGATTGGCATTGGTTTGTTGGCCAAAGTCAAGACCATGTCAATTAGATGTATTTGAATCATGAGAGTTTGTTCCACATCGGTGTCTAGTCCAAGTTGTGATTTGTTGGCCAAAGTCAAGATCACTTCTTGTCCAAAGACATTGATTACGAAACTTTCCTTGTCAATGGGTCCCGCTTAACTGGAGTCATTAGGTTTGTTGTGCCAAAGCCAAGGCCTAGATGATTCGGAGGATAAGGTTAGAAAATGTATTAGATACATTGGCATATGTAATATGTTTAGGACTTGGATGTCCGCCTAACCGGATCTGGGAATTGGATTGGATCCAATTGATCTGTGAGATCTACCTGGTTAAGTAGCATACAGCTTGTTGGCCAAAGTCAAGGTTGTATGTTATTTAACAGGATCCCAGCCCACTAGGAAACACGGTTTCCCGAGTACTCCCAGAGGGTTAGAGACTCGACGAAAAATAGTGGGAGGCAAGTATGAATTTGCAACATTCGTTCAATTACTCGCCATACACGCTCAAACAAATATCATTCGTCAATATTTTACGTTGCTTTAAAAATATATAGTTGGACATATACAAACTTATTCAATATATAGTTGATTTTATAATTGGATTATAGTAATCAATATAATTGAATTAAAATGATAGTTGATTTTATAATTGGATTATAGTAATCAATATTAAAATTATAGTTGATTAAATAATTGGATTATTGTAATCATTATAATAAATAGTACCTTATTAAAATGATTAAATAGTTGGACTATTGAAATCAAGAAAGAATTTAAAAGTTGAATATTTAAAATATATAATCCTTGATTAAATATTTTAAATGATTTAATTTTCAATTGGGATTATTAATAGGTTAATTTATTTGATAAAATAACTTATTATACTAAGCCCATAATTAAGCAAATAGTAGAGCATAAAGTCTTTGGAAGATTTATGTGATGATGACTTTAGTGCTTAATTAATATACTTATAATAAATCTATCTTTAGATTTGAAAAGTATTAAATTGCAATTAATAAATTCTTGGAGAATTAATTGACTATTCTAATGGAGAAAAGTCAAAGTTGGCAATTGGGCATGTTGCACAAGGTGCAGATCTTTTCGATATTCCGAAACCCAAGGCTTGGCAAAGGTTTGTGAAATATTGAAAAGATAATTGACGTATCCCAAGTGACTACCATTTGGATATGGAAGACACGAAGGAATTAAAGAAAGGGCGAGGCTCTAACTTTAAAAAATATTGTCAAAGTTATGATTCGCTACTAGTATTGAAATTGGATTTTAAATACTAAAGTGTGATACATAAAATATATGTATTGATGTTCGGAATCCGCTTGAGCTGGATACTGACTTCAAGCCGAGATTTCTCTGCGAATCGGAAACGGGACGAAAGTCGCTGTTTCGACGCAGATACCTAAGTTTAGGACTACCCTTTGGGTATGTACTTAAATTAGGAACTGTTATAATGCAACTAGTTTGACTAGAGACATTATCTCTATATCAGTGTTTAATATTCCGTTGCGGATAAAACCTTTATATTCTAGAACACTAAAGTGTTTTATTATATAAAGATGATACTGAGATAAACACATTAGATGTGAATAACAGAAATTTATATTTTGAATATAATAAAATCTCAAACATATAAAATGACAAATAAATAGCTCAAAATTGATTTGATCAATATAGACTTATTTGGTGGCATTGTTGTCTGGGACACAAATAACGAGAATCGTATATCCACACTTTGGAAGAGTGGGTACTAGGACTGATTTGACTATTCAAATAAGGTCTACGAATCTAGTTTATTAGGTTAAATACCTAAAATACTATTTGCTTGGTAATAGTAAATGGGCCACCGATCTGTTAGCCTATTCATGGTGAAGTTAGTGGGCCCATATCTAGCTAGGCTAGATGTGAACATGAATATTTCGTGACCTTAACGGATGTGGCATCACGTTATGGTTATGTGTTTTCTTTTGAAGAACACAGATCGGAAACTTTTGAAGTTTTCGACACGAAGTATATAAACAGATCGGCTATAGTATTATTCCGCCACGGTTACCGTAATGGAAATTACTTAAGCAGTAAGTTTCATACGTACATGAAAGAGTACGGTATTATTTCATATGAGGACTCATCCCGAGACACGTCAGTTAGACGGTGTGTCCGAACCAAAAACCAAATTTTGTTGGACATGATAGGTTTATCACGAGTCGCTCTGAGCTACTATTTCCTTCTATAAGATATGCATTAACAGTGCAAAACTTATTTAGAATAAGGTTCCATGAAAATCTGTTTGACAGATATCGTATAGGATATGAACAGGAAAGAAACGGGGTTTCTCATTCCTGATAATTTGGGTATGCCAGGCATAGCGTTTGGATAATACCAAACTAAAAGGCCCAAATTGGATAAGTGCCTATATAGGTTATCCTAAAGGAAACCTTAAGTATAGTACTTGTAAATCTCACATGAGAACAATGTAATTGTTGCTCACCATGCGGTTTTCCTGAGAGGAATACGATATGCAAGTGGTCAGTGGGAGGATAGTGATACTCGATGAAAATCGGAGTAACACTGTTCAAGGCACGAAGTCCTTAATGGGAACACAATAGTTCATCTATGATGAATCTATACCATTAATCTTCAAATACACAAGAAATTAGTAGATCAGATAGAGTCAGAAAACAACCTTGGGTATGGGTTTCTGATCTCACCCCAATAAAGATGTCAATCTTATGGAGTGTACCATCCGACTACGTTTAGAGGAAGTATACGAGGTATCGACTCCCTGCTATGGCAAAGTGCCATTAATCCGAAATGGATTTCATGTATAACAACTATTTTGGATACTAGTTGTTGTACCACACAAGGCATTGTGCCTATTGGTACATTAAACGTCTTCAAGGAAGAGATACATGGAAGGAACATACCAACGTACAAAGCTAGGCTTTTGACGGAAAGGTGTCGTTATCAACATTGTGTTAATAACGGTTCAACCTTTTACCTGTTGCCATGGTAAATCCATTTTGAAGATGCTTGAAGATAACTGTATATTTCATTTATGAAATGTGTCAGTTACAAATCAAAATCGCTTTCCTGAAAGGAAACCTTTTGGAGAATATTTATAACATTCTGACGATTTGTATAACCGACAAACAAGGTTTGCGGGTTATTCGATCCATGTTTGGATTGAAACAAGCATAAGATTCTTGGAACTGTCGTTTTGAAATAATCATAATGGTTTATGATTTGACTCAAACGAAATAATTCTTGTGTATATAAGGAGGTTAGTGGGAGAGCGCACTAACATGAAATTCCCATAATACAATGGTGAAAGCTGGCTTTCATAGATATTCTTTCAATAGAAAATTCTCCGTAGAATTCTGGGGAGTAACAACCTTTATTCAAGGAATAAAGATCTACTGGGATAGATTTGGAGTTGTTAACACTCTCTGGAAATTGTACATTTAAAATGTACTTGTATTGGTGTCTCATACGCTTCGAGCATAATGGAGTCACAATCGGGTCAATCCAAGTGATAGTCACTGGATTAAAGATTGAGAACATCTGTTAGTATCTTAGAGAACTAAAGATGTTGTCTTAAACTATGGAGAAGGAGAACTTGAAGTGACTGAGATCACCGCTGCAAGTTTCCAAACTATTAAATACTACGGTACTATAAGTTTGTATAACGGGACAGTGAGCTGGAAATCTTCCAAGCAAGATAACTGTTGCCGAATAAACAACAAATACGGATACATTATTACTGCAGCTGAGGCAGCAAAAGAAGCCATTTGGATCGAACATAAATCTAATTAGATTAGAATATAGTTCTGTTAGCAGCTGAACTAGGCGTCAGCACAGACTAAGGAATTAAAGGTCTCATCGACGATCCAATATATACTTCTAAATCATCTGATTCGTTCGGATCATACATCGTGGCGATGTGATATCGTGTAAATCACGTCAGACGATAATCGGAACAAATCGCTGACGAAAACCTTTCCTCAGCAATTTGAGCGAACCTTACATAGTTCAAGTGTTGGAACACTTGAGTGACTCGCTACGTGCCAAGTGGGAGATTGTTGGATAATATGACCCATAGCGTCACTATTTGCACAGAACATTGTGTTGTTGTAGCAAATTAACTATGTAACAAGGAAATTACACTCTCATCATTTGTGATTAGATCACCATAGATATATAAATGAAAGGAGGTCCCTATGATTAGTTCCTGGATTGAGATGATATGAGACAGTATCAGTCCACGAAGGATTAATCATTAAATATCCCTAGCCGTAGTATTATCGAGACTGGACATCGATAATACGGAATATGCTAGTATTGCACTTGTGCGCGTTGTGGAGGGCACAACGGCATAGTTCTCATATATAAGGTTGGAGACTTATGCAAGTGCGATAGGAGGTCGTGTTTCACCGATGGTACGGGAAACAGCTTCGCTCTGGATAGACCCCTCGGAATCCCATTGGTATTATGACTATGTGTCTATGGAGGCCGAAGTCAGGGTAGGTGTGTATAGTCTTAACCTGAGACTTGCATCGCTAATACTTACGATAATCGATAAACTTTGGTTTTGGTGGGTGGGACCCTGACCAGGTTCTGTGTCTACACACTTCTGGGTTTATCAGAGAGTCGTAGAGTATTGGGTGTGATGTCGAGACGGAAGTATCACTCCAGTCATATTGGAGATGATGTCACGCAGGATACGTATTAGTGCTCTTAAGTGATGCGCATCCATCGGATATTATGACCAGGTCATGAATATCCGATTATAGAGACTAGTTACCAGACATCCGATATGTGTTTCGGCCGGGGGTAGACACTTATCCAGCCCCAGCCCTAACACGTGATTATCCGATACTGGGCCGATATGCACAATACGATTGTATACTACGCTTGATATAGATCTAAATATTCTTAATTGGATATGTCCGGAGAATTGGGTAGACTTGGTACTTTGCTAGGAGTTGACCTTGTCTCATAAATCGGTAGAACGTAGTACTTGGTAGCGTACGTGATTCGGTTACACCGACGACCGTATTTATAGCCAACTTATCCGGAGATCTCATGGGTCGCTTCCCGATAATGCACCGATGACGCATAACTCGCACTCTTGAATAATCTGGGATTATATAGAAGAGAGAGAAATTAATCTAGGATTAATTACGGAGATATTTTATCTAGGATAAAATATCGTCGAGAGAGAGATAATGATTAATTTGGAATTATCGATGAATTAATATATTCGATATATTAAACGAAATTAGATTTCGACGCGGAATTAAAATTAGATTTTAATTCGGGCGAACGAATTAATTCAGAATTAATTCGTTAGCGACGTGAAGTGAATTCGCTAGGCGTAATCACTTAATTACGACGCGACGGAAAAAATCGTTAATTTGGAATTAGCGAACCCGAGCCCGAGTGTGATTGCGAGCGTATTCGTATTTCGAATTCGAGTGCGGCAACGCAAGTCACATCAAGCGTCAAATCTAACGTCAAGTCATTCATCACATCAAGCGTCAAATCAAGCGTCACTTTGAGTGATGTGACATGTGATTGATTGATGTGATTGATTGATTGAAAAGACTTGACACATGACATAAAGTAGATTTGACTTGAATGACATATGAATAGTTGATGTGTGTAGGTGGAATAGTGTTTGGAGGGAAATGTTTATTTTTTGATTTTAATTAATCAAATGGTAAATGTTTTTAATATATATTTTTTGGAAAAATATATAAGGCTTTTAGGAAAAGCTTTTACCAATTCCTTCACACTTTTTCTCTCCTTCTCTCTCACTCAACTCACGCCCAAGGGGCTGTTTTTTTTTCTTCTTCACAGCTCACTGCCGTGAGCTTTAGGGAGGCCAATGAGTGATTTTCATTTGATGAAATCAAGTGCTAGCACACTTGCGAACATTGCGAAGGTGTTAGGGAGGTTCACCCATGAGGCGGGACTCATTCGACGAAGTTTGGAGCTCCGTTTTGAGACCCGAAACTGCCAAGACAGTGAGCATGGACTGCAGTGAATGGCGCCTCTTGACAATGAGTTTTTGGGCTTGATTCATCTTCAAATCGACTCAACCGATCGATGTGAGTATTCCACTACCTCCGTTGATGTATTCACTCATGTTTCATGCTTTGATTTGATCTTGGCAGGGGTTGTTGGCCAAAGTCAACCCCTTGTCCGTCGAAGATGTGTTTTAATCACGAGCTTTGTTCCATATCGGTGTCGTGTCCAAGTTGTGGTTTGTTGGCCAAAGTCAAGACCCTTCTTGTCCATCGACGTTGATTACGAAGCTTCCATGTCAATGGGTCCGCGCTTGACTGGGATCACTAGGTTTGTTGTGCCAAAGCCAAGGCCTAGTTGATTCAGAGGAAAAAGGTTAGGGTATATATTCGATATATAGGCATATATTAGATATATGTTTGGGCTTGGATGTCCACCTACTGGATCTAGGAGTTGGATGAGATCCAATTGATCTTCGAGATCTACCTATTTAATTATCATACAATTTGTTGGCCAAAGTCAAGATTGTGTGACATTTAACGGATACTAGCCACTAGGAAACACGGTTTCCCGAAGTACTCGACAGAGGGTTAGAGGCTCGACGAAAAATAGTGGGAGGCAAGTATTGAATTTACAACATTCGTTCGAATACTCGCTAAACGCACTCATCTATATTTACTCGTCATATTAATCAAAGTATTAGTGGGACTAAATTTTATGTTGTTTTAAAAAATATATATAGTTGGACTATATACAAAACTCATTCGATATATAGTTGATTTTTATAATTGGATTATAGTAATCAATATAATTAAATTAAAATGATAGTTGATTTTATAATTGGATTATAGAATCAATATTAAGATTATAGTTGATTAAATAATTGGGATTATTGTAATCATTATAATAAATAGTACCTTTATTAAAATTGATTAAATGTTAGACTATTAAAATCAGAAAGGATTTGAAAAGTTGAATATTTAAATGATTTAATTTTTTCATTGGGAATTAATAATAGGTTACTTTATTGGATAAAATAACTTGTTATATCTAGGCCCATAATTAGCAAATTAGTAGAAGCAAAAATCTTTGAAGATTTATGTGATGATGACTTTAGTGCTTAATTCAATATACTTGACAATAAATCTATTTTAAAGTCAAAGTTTACAATTGGGCAAGTTGCACAAGGTGCACATCTTTCGATATTCTAAAACCCAAGGCTTGGCTAAAGGTGTGTGAAATATTGAAAAGATAATTGACATTCCCAAAGTGACTACCATTTGGATATGGAAGACACGAAGGAATTAAAAAGGGCGAGGCTCTAAATTAAAAATATTTGTCAAAGTTATGTTCACTACTAGTATTGAAATTGGATTTTAAATACTTAGTGTGGTACATAAAATATATGTATTGATGTTCAGAATCCGCTATGAGCTGGATATCTGACTTCAAATCGAGATTCTCTGCTGCGAATCGGAAACGGGACGAAAGTCGCTGTTTCGACCGTAGATACCTAAGTTTAGGAACTACCCTTTGGTATGTACTTAAATTAGGAATGTTATGATGTAACTAGTTTGACTAGAGACATTATCTCTATATCAGTGTTTAATCCGATGCGGATAAAACCTTTATATTCTAGAACACTAAGTGTTTCATTATATAAAAATGATACTGAGATAAATACATTAGAATGTAAATAGCAGAATTTATATTTTGAATATAAATAAAATCTCAAACATATAAAATGACAAATAAATAGCTCAAATTGATTTGATCAATAGAGACTTATTTGTGGCATGTGTGTCTAGGGACACAATTAAACGAGACTCGTATATCCATACTTTTGAAGAGTGGGTACTAGGACTGATTTGACTATTCAAATAGGTCTGCGAATCTAGTTTATTAGGTAAAATACCTAAAATACTATTTACTTGGTAATAGTAAAAGGGCCACCGATCTGTTAGCCCTATTCATGGTGGTAAGTAAGTGGGCCCATATCTAGCTAGGCTAGATGTGAACATGAATATTTCGTGACCTTAACGGATGTGGCATCACGTTGTGGTTATGTATTTCTTTTGAAGAACACAGATCGAAAACTTTTGAAGTTTCGTCACGAAGTAAATAAACAGATCGGCTATAGTATTATTCCGCCACGATAAGACCGTAATGGAAAATACTTAAGCAGTAAGTTTCATACGTAAATGAAAGAGTACGGTATTCTTTCATATGAGGACTCCTCCCGAGACACGTCCGTTAGACGGTTTTTTGTGTCCGAAATAAAACCGAATTTGTTGGACATGATAAGGTTTATCACGAGTTGCTCTGAGCTATTGTTTCATTCAATAGGATATGTATTAACAGTGCAAAACTTATTTAGAATAAGGTTCCATATAAATCTGTTTGACATATATCATATAGGATATGAACAGGAAAGAAACGGGGTTTCTCATTCCTGATAATTTGGGTATGCCAGGCATAACGTTTGGATGATACCAAACTAAAAGACCCAATTGGATAAGTGCCAATATAGGTTATCCTAAGGGAAACCTTAAGTATAATACTTGTAAATCTCACATGAGAACAATGTGATTGTTGCTCACCATGCGGTTTTTCCTGAGAGGAATACCGATATGCAGTTGTCAGTGGGAGGATAGTGATACTCGATGAAAATCAGAGTGAAAATCAGAGTAATACTGTTCAAGGCACGAAGTCCTTAATGGAACACAAATAGTTCATCTATGATGAATCTATACCATTAATCTTCAAATACACAAGAAACTAGTAGATCGGATAGAGTCAGAAAACAACCTAGGGTATGGGTTTCTGATCTCAACCCCATAAAGATGTCAATCTTATGGAGATGTACCATCCAACTGCGTTTTGAGGAAGTGATATGAGGTATCGACTCCTGTTATGGCAAAGTGCCATGAGTCCGAAATGGATTCCATGTATAACAACTATTTTGGATACTAGTTGTTGTACCACAAGGCATTGTGCCTATTGGTGCATTAAACGTCTTCAAGGAAGACATACATGGAAGGCAACATACCAACGTACAAAGCTAGGCTTTTGACGGAAATGTATCGTTATCAACATTGTTTTAATAACGGTTCAACCTTTTACCTGTTGCCATGGTAAACATTTTGAAGATGCTTGAAGATAACTGTATATTTCATTTATGAAATGTGTCAGTACAAATCAAAATCGCTTTCCTGAAAGGAAACCTTTTGGAGAATGTTTTATAACATTCTGACGATTTTGTATAACCGACAAACAAGGTTTGCGGGTTATTCGATCCATGTTTGGATTGAAACAAGCATAAGATTCTTGGAACTGTCGTTTTGAAATAATCATAATGGTTTATGATTTTGACTCAAAACGAAATAATTCTTGTGTATATAAGGAGGTTAGTGGGAGAGCGCACTAACAGTGAAATTCCCATAATACAATGGTGAAAGCTTGGCTTTCATAGATATTCTTTCAATAGAAAATTCTCCGTAGAATTCTGGGGAGTAACAACCTTTATTCAAGGAATAAAGATCTACTGGGATAGATTTGGAGTTGTTAAAACACTCTCGGAAATTGTACATTTAAAATGTACTTGTATTGGTGTCTCATACGCTTCGAGCATATGGAGTCACAATCGGGTCAATCCAAGTGATAGTCACTGGATTAAAGATTGAGAACATCTGTAGTATCTGAGAGAACTAAAGATGTTGTCTTAAACTATGGAGAAGGAGAACTTGAAGTGACTGGGATCACCGCTGCAAGTTTCCAAACAATTAAATATTGTGGTACTATAAAGTTTGAATAACGGGACAGTGAGCTGGAAATCTTCCAAGCAAGATAACTGTTGCCGAATAAACAACAAATACGGATTATTGCTGCAGCTGAGGCAGCAAAAGAAGCCCTTTGGATCGAAAATAAATCTAATTAGATTAGATATAGTTCTGTTAGCAGCTGAGCTAGGCGTCAGCACATGCTAAGGAATTATAGGTCTCATCGAAGATCCAGATATATACTTCTATATCATCTGATTCGTTCAGATCATACATCGTGGCGATGTGATGATCGTATAAATCGCGTCAAACGATAATCAAACAAATCCGCTGATGAAAACCTTTCCTCAGCAATTTGAGCGAATCGTACATAGTTCGGGTGTGGGACACTTGAGTGACTGGCTATGTGCCAAGTGGGAGTTTGTTGGACAAAATGACCCATAGCGTCACTATTTGCACAGATCATTGTTGTTGTTGTACAAATTAACTATGTGACAAGGAAATTGCACTCTCATCATTTGTGATTAGATCACCATAGATATATAAATGAAGAGAGGTCCCTATGTATGATTAGTTCCTGGACTGAGAATGATATGAGACAGTATCAGTCCCCGAAGGATTAATCATTAAATATCCCTAGCCGCGAGTATTATCGAGACTGGACATCGATAATGCGGAATAGGCTAGTATTGCACTTGTGTGCGTTGTGAGGGCACAACGTCATAGTTCTCATATATATAAGTATTGGATACTTATGCAAGTGAGATAGGAGGTCGTCGTGTTTCACCGATGGTACGGAAACAGCTTCGCTCTGGATAGACCCCTCGGAATCCCATTGGTATTATGACTATGTGTCTATCCGATTATAGAGACTATGTTACCAGACATCCGATATGTGCTTCGGACGGGGTAGACACTTATCCAGCCCCAGCCCCTAGCACGTGACTATCCGATACTGGGCCGATACACACAATACATGGTATACTACGCTTGATACAGATCTTAATATTCTTAGATGAATATGACGGAGAATTAGTAGACATCGTGCTTGCTAGGAGCCGACCTTGTCTCGTAAATCGGCGAGAAGTAGTACTTGGTACGTACGTGATTCGGATACACCGACGATCGTATTTACTGCCAACGTATCCGGGGATCTCATGAGTCGCTTCCGATAATGCACCGATGACGCATAACTCGCCCTCATTAATAATCTGGGATTTTATTAGAAGAAAGAGAAAATTAATCTGGGATTAATTACGGAGATATTTATCTGGGATAAAATATCATCTAAAGAGAGAGATTGATTAATTTGGAATTAATCGGTAAATTAATATATTCGATATATTAAACGAAATTAGATTTCGACGCGAAATTAAAATTAGATTTTAATTCGGGCGAACGAATTAATTTAGAATTAATTCGTTAGCGACGTGAATAGTGAATTCGCTAGGCGTAATCATTTAATTACGACGCGACGGAAAATTCGCTAATTGAGAATTAGCGAGCCCGAGCCCGAGTGTGATTGCGAGCGCATTCGTATTTCGAATTCGAGTGCGGCGACGCAAGTCACATCAAGTGTCAAATCAATCGTCACAATCAAGCGTCAAATCAAAAGTCACTTTGAGTGATTGGTTGATTGATTGATTTGATTGATGGATTGAGTGAAAGACACACATCAAATCACTTTATTAAAGTGACATTTGAATAGTGATGTAAGTAGGTGAAATAGTGACTAGCTAATGACTTTTACCATTTAATTTATTAGATATATTATTTTGGTAAATGGTTTTTAGCATATTTTCTAGGAAAATATATAAGACATTTATTAGGTAAATGTTTAATAAGTCTTCGCTTTTTCACCTCTCTCTCCCATTGTTCTTCTTCACGCCAAAATGAAAGAAAACTCACTGTTTTCATACCAGTTCATGCGTGAACTTTAGGGAGGAATGAGGTTTTCATGGTGAAAAATCAAGTGCTAAGCACACTTGCGACTATTGAGCGAAGGGTTAGGGAGTTCACCCATGAGGCGGGACCCATTCGACGAAGTTTGGAGCTTCGAAATGAGACCCGAAACTGCCCAAACCAGTGAAGTGAACTGCTGCAGTGGCGCCACCAAAACAGTGAGCTTTGTGGCTTCAATTAGGGGTGTTCACGGGTCGGGTCGGGTCGGGTTTTTCGATTTTTTCTTGGACCCGATCGGGTCGGGTCATTCGGGTCAGTTGACCCGAAAACCCGAAATTTAAGAAGCTGACCCGCGCGGTCGGGTTGCAACGGGTCGGGTCAAAAAAACCGCGGGTCGGGTCAACAAA
>SKCR01051321.1:0-37348 GCA_019454045.1 Zanthoxylum bungeanum | reverse complement strand
ATTAATTTCGGAGACACTTTATCTAGGATAAAATATCAATTGAAGGGAGAGAAACATTGATTTGGAATTAATCGAGGAATTAATATATTTGATATATTAAACGAAATTAGATTTCGACGCGGAATTAAAATTAGATTTTAATTCGGGCGAGCGAATTAATTTAGAATTAATTCGTTAGCGACGTGAATAATAATTCCGCTAGGCGTAATTATTTAATTCTCGTCCCGACGGAAATTAGTTAATTCGAAATTAGCGAATTTGGGCCCGAAAGTGTTTGCGGACACATTCGTATTTTGAAACGAGTAGGATCCGCAAATCACATCGCGAAGTCTCATTACTTGACACGAATAGATGATGGATGTATCTAGTCACCTTTATGGGATGATACATTGTCTCTATTCTCAATGTAAGTTGGTGAGGTTATTTAATGGATTTTAAAAAGGTGATGTGTGTGTTGGGAATTATAACCCAAATGTGTTTGAAATGAATTTCAAATGAAATTCAAATGCATTTGATGCATAAAGGAACACAAAAACCGTACACCCTTTTTCACTTCATTTTCCCTCCTCTCTCTCCTCTTCTTCTCCTCTTCTCTCTCACGCCATTTTCTGGTTCTTGTGAGGCAGTGAACTGCCGAATTTAAGAAGCAAAAATGGAGGGAAGCAAGTACGTTTTGTGGCCAAACAAGAGTGCTAGCACACTCCGGGTAAGGTGATAAGGGAAGTATACCCATGAGCAAGGAACGTTTTGATGAAGCTTGGAGCTCGTTTTTCTTGTTCAAAATGGCACAAAACAGAAGCCAAATCTGCAGCAGTGGGCGCACATTGCAGTGAGGCAGTGAGCACTTTTTCAGTTCGTTTTGTTGCCCAAATCGCATCTCAACCGCTCGATGTAAGTATTCCGCACTTCAATCGTTGTATTTGCTTATGATTCATGCTTGAGTTTTGATCTGGGACCTCTAGAAACTCCTTCACTTTTAACTGCCGCTCATCTCCTGAATAAGATTCCTTCCAAAGTTGTTCATATGACTCCGTATGAGATATGGACAGGTAGGAAACCGAATCTTAGTTATGTTAAGATTTGGGGCTGTCCTGCATACGCCAGGATGGCTCGACAGAATAAGCTTTTGCCTCGAGGGCAGAAGTTTAGGTTTGTTAGATATCCTTCAAATACGAAAGAATATTCATTATATGATACCGAGCATGGAAATGTGTTTGTAGCTCGCTTCGGAAAATTTCTAGAGATAGAATTTTTGTCTGAAGATGGTGATCATAGATATGTTGAACTTGATGAAGTACAACCTGATACCAATGAACCAATGGAGGAACCTGAAGTTCAAGAAGATGAATAACCTACAACACACGCACTCTGTAGGTCGCAAAAGGTATCTAGACCTCATGAACGCTTGTATTTGATACAAGAAAAGAGTCTCGATGTTCTCTTAATGGAAGAGATTGACCCTTTATCTATAGAGAATCGATGTTGGACATCGACTCCATGAAGTGGCAAGACGCCATGAAATCCGAGATAGACTCAATGCATGAGAATCAAGTTTGGAACTTGGTTCCGCTTCCTGAAGGAATTGTTCCTATCGGTTGTAAATGGATTTACAAAAGGAAGCATGTGCCCGACGGAAAGGTTGAAACCTTTAAGGCTCGACTGGTAGCTAAAGGTTACTCGCAGCGACCTGGTGTCGACTACGATGAAACTTTTTCGCCAGTTGCAATGCTAAAGTCTATAAGGATTTTATTGTCTATTGCCGCTTTCCATGATTATGAGATTTGGCAAATAGATGTCAAAATGACTTTTCTAAATGGATTTCTTGATAAAGAAATCTATATAGAACAACATGAGGGTTTTGCATCCAGCGAGAACACGGGCATGGTATGCAAGTTGAATAAGTCCATTTATGGACTTAAACAGGCTTCACGAAGTTGGAATCTTCGATTCGATGAGATAATCAAATTGTCTGGTTTTCTCAAGAATTCGGAAGAATCCTTTGTGTATAAAAAGGCCAGTGAGAGTATGGTGGTATTTTTAATTCTCTATGTTGACGACATCCTTATCATTGGGAATGATATCGGGATGATGCAAGGCGTCAAAGCTTACCTATGTAAGAATTTCTCCATGAAGGACCTGGGTGAAGCTTCTTATGTCTTAGGCATAAAACTCTATAGAGATAGAGAAGTAAAGCTTATTGGGTTATCTCAATCAACGTACATAGATAAGATTTTATAACGGTATAATTTTGTAACTGTAAGACAGCAAACATACCGTTCAGACATGGCTTACATCTTTCGAAGAAGATGTGTCCTCAAACAGAAGATGGGAAGAATGTCTAATAGCCTTATGCTTCATGTTTGGGCAGCATCATGTATGCCATGTTATGTACTAGGCCTGATACCAGCTTCGTAGTCAGTGTGACAAGTAAGTATCACTGAATTGGGAGTAGTCCCAAGTATCGAGAATTCGATTCTGTTATACTGTGATAATACTGGAGCCATTGCGCAAGTAAATGAACTAAGGGCGCATCAGAAGTCGGAGCATGTGGAACGAAAGTACCACATCATTCGAGAGATTATGTTGCGATGGGACATTATCGTGTGCAAGGTACCGAGTGAAGATAATGTAGCAGACCCGCTTACCAAGACCATACCTCCAAATTTATTTGATAAACATATGGAATCGATGGGTATTAGATACAATCGATATTGGCACTAGAGCAAGTGGGAGATGTTGTTAGGGTTGGTGCTCTTAGAGCTAATTTCTGTATGTATTTCCCTGTAAATACTTATGTAACATTTTATTATGAATAAAATAAACAGTTTCTATCATATATAACATTCTCTTATACATGGTAAAGATGTAACAGACCTTAGAATGATTAGTTATGATACTGTTGCAAAAGCGTCACAACTGACATTAAGTTGTATCATGACGTTGTCATTCTTAGACAGTTCCTGGTCAAGGTTTACACTACTTGGTTAGTAAAGTAAACCTGTTGAGACTGATACATGTCGTATATTGGAATCTTGGATTCCAATGGTTTCTCATTGAACTATGAGTTTAGGAGACTCGTATAGTGATGAGTGGTAAATGTATTACTATTTCTCACTCATTTGACCTAATATTTTTATATAGATTCTTGAGTTTTGTGAATATTTTGATATGTTTTGTGGTAGTTTATAGACTCTCTGGAGGTGATTTGGGGCCAAAACAGAGAAAAACAGACAAAAGGGCAATTTGGTAATTTTACGCGTCGCGACGTGCAAGCCATTGGCGTCGCGACGCCTAACATGCGCCATGAGCTGCTAACATACGCCGGGGGACACGTGTCAGAATATGAAAAGTTTGACTTGCTAACTTGCGCCTGCCACGTGTCAATATCACAACCCATCCACTAACGTGCGCCGTGCCACGTGTCATCATTCTATGGTGCCGACAATCGCCATCGCCAAGTGTTGACACGTGTCATCCCATGTGTCAGACATGTCATCATCCACATCAGCAGCTGACCGAGTCAACTCGCCATGTCATCATCAGCCAATCACAGCGTGCCACGTGTCACAATCCTACGGTGCCGACAATCACTTTCGCCATGTGTCGCCACGTTATCGCCACATCACCGCCACGTCACTGCCACGTCAGCATAATTATTGAGTCAATTATTTACCTCACGACGTCATTGGATAAGAATCTGAAGAAGCCAACCAGAGTACGACACGTGGCGCGTCGCTAGCGAAGCGCGCGTCGCGACACGCACACCTTACCGAGGCCTATAAATTCAGCTCAATTTTCTGATTTCAGATGTACCTTCATCTCTGAATTCTCTGATGTAAATATGGAGTTTTATATCTAGTTTTCTTTAAATTTCAGTTTTGTAATTAATTTTAATTACATTCTGTGATAATAATTTTTTTTTTTTACTTTTTCAGTTTTTACTATTCAACATGAGGAGGTAACTTCCCACTGCTAGGGTGAAAGGTAAAACTTTTATTACTGCTATTTAGATTAATCTCCCTTAATTATAATATATTCACTATTTAAAATTTGACTTAACAAGGATACCGCTATATTGGCCGGTTGGTAATCAATTATAAACTGGTTTTAATCTGACTAAGCATGGATACCACATGGTTGGTCGGTTGGTAATTTCCGCCTATATGGCTAGTTTATGGACTTAATTTGACTTAATCAGGTTACCGCCTATATGGATGGTTGGTAATATCACACAAGTTAATATATTATATTAAGTGAGATATCTAAAATAATAGTGATAAAAGTAGATCCTCTAGCCCTCACATTTTCTTTTATTGTAATTTTCTTCATTTGCTTTTCAACATTTTACTTTATGTCTTTTATTTTTAAGTTTTTACTCGCCTTAGTTATGTGTCATAACTAAGTTAGTTATCTAGGGTTGTGATGAATTCTAATATCACCGGTTTATAAGCAGTTATTTTATAGTTTGGGTAATTTAAAGGTTTACTTATTAAGTCTTAAGTTTAATGCGTCTTGTTAACTGGCCATTAATAAGATTGATCTGGTAAATCTAAAATAAACTTGACAAATGAATTTTAAGTTTAAGCCTTAGACTTAAAAGCCAACGATCTTCCTTGAGGATAGATAACCCTTTAATAGATTTCCTTACAGGATAGACATATACATGTCGGGCGGGGGTAAACTTAATTGGAACTTAATCTTAATGAATCCAGGTAATTTGGTTGACATAGACATATGGTTCAATTGGGTTATACTGGGTATTTGCGTCTAACCATCGATAGAGGCTTTCGCATAATTTCGTGTTTCAGGTTAGTAAACCGATATATTACACAAGCATGAAATAACCACTTCATCTTTTAAAAGATATTAGAAAGATTCACAACCCTAGATAGTTTCTTAATATTGAATTTTCTTAAACCTACTTTCGTGCAATTTTATTTACTTGTTTTTAAATTTAGAATCATCATCATTTCAAATCAATCAATCAACCTGTTAGATACTAGTAATCATTTGACCTCATAAATTTAATAGATTATTGTATTAAGTCCTCGTGGGATCGATACTTTTTATACTACTTGAACGATACGTGCGCTTGCATTATACGCGTGTGATTATGCCGATCAAGTTTTTGGCGCCGTTTCCAGGGACTTATTTATCTTTCACTATTAGTTTTGAGGTTAGATATCTTACTTGTATCTAAATTTCTTTTTTCTTATTGTTTTTGTTTTCTTGTGTTTCAGGTTCTCAGAAACTACATGAGACGAACCAGAAGCTTTGAACTCCGACCGCTTGACCGAAAATTGAAAGAACCATCAGACAGTTGAGAAGGGAAAGGCGAGAAGCCCAAGAAGATTTAGTCAACATGGATCCTAAACCTCTGGAAGTTGCACCACCAATACCAATTCGAGACAGAACCATTCCGGTGGTCGATGGCTTCATTTCCTGTATTGTACTTCCTCTTTTACCAGCAAATGCGTGTGACATCAAAACATGCATTTAGATGATTCAGCAGTCAGTTCAGTTTAGGGGAAAAGCAACTGAAGATCCTAATACCCATATCAGTAACTTCCTGGAAGTTTGCGCCACTTTCAATTACAACCGAGAAGCTGAAGAAGCAATGAGACTGCAGGTTTTTCCATACTCCTTGAAAGACAGAGCTAAAGCTTGGCTACATTCACTACCAGCAGGTTCCATCACAACTTGGAACACTTTAGCCACCAAATTTCTTGTAAAGTACTTTCCACCAGCCAGAACTGGAAAGCTGAGCAATGACATCACATCCTTTGTACAACAAGACTCGGAAACTCTCTACGAAGCTTGGGAAAGGTACAAAGATTTGCTCCGGAAATGTCCTCACCATGATATTCCAAAATGGCTTCAAGTCCAAACTTTCTATAATGGACTTTCTGGACTGATGAGAACCACAATCGATGCTGCTGCTGGAGGAGCTTTAATGGCAAAAGGAGAAAATCAAGCCTGGGACCTAATCAAAGAAATGGCCAACAATAATTCATTGTGGCCAACAGAAAGGAGCATGATCCAAAGAATTGCAGGAATTTATGAAGTTGGAGCCAATACAGCAGTCAACGCCAAGCTAGATCAGATATGTAAAATTCATGGAGACTCTCAGCACTCAAAGCAACATTGGAGCCACAAGTTCACCATATGGAGGAGCACCAGAACCAAACCAACTTGAAGAGACGGTGAATTATGTCAACAATTTCAACAGACATGGGAACAATCCATATTCCAACACCTACAATCCAGAGTGGAGGAACCATCCCAATTTTTCATGGAGCAACAATTCAGGGCAAAAGAATTTTCCACCACCTGGATTCCAGCAACAGAACAAAAACCATGAATTTGAAAAAGAACCAGAAATGAAAGAATGGATTGCAGAGATATTCAAAAAGCAACAAGCAGCATATGATGCTATGTTTCAAAGCCAATTTGCTTTTATCAAAGCACTGGAGAATCAAATTGGACAACTGGCCAATGCTCAGAGTTACAGACCGCCAGATAATCTTCCCAGCAATACAGAACCAAATCCAAGGATCCAAGGGAAGAAGCAATGTCAAGCCATCACCTTGAAAAGCGGTACTGAAATCAACAAAGATGTTGGAATCAAGGCAACAATTGAGGAAGTTCCAAAAGATGCAGTTCCACATATGGAGGAAAAAGAAGCAAAGGAAAAGGAAAAAGATCAGATCACTCCACCTCCACCTTTTCCACAGCGACTTCAGAAAAACAAGCTGGACAAGTAATTTGCTCGATTCCTGGAGGTGTTAAAAAAGCTGCACATCAACATTCCATTTGCAGAAGCCTTGGAAGAAATGCTCAGCTATGTAAAATTCATGAAAAACATTCTTTCACGAAAACGGAGATTGGGAGATTACGAGAAAATAGCATTGACCGAAGAATGTAGTGCCATCATTCAAAGGAAACTTCCCCCGAAGTTGAAAGATCCTGGCAGTTTCACTGTCCCATGCACCATTGGAGAACACTACATCGATAAGGCTTTATGTGACTTAGGTACAAGTGTTAATTTGATGTCTTTTTCTATTTACAGGAAACTACAAATTGGAGAAGCAATGCCTACCTCAGTCTCACTACAACTTGCTGATCGAACGCTCATATTTCCGAGAGGAGTCATTGAAGATGTGCTGGTCAAAGTCGACAAACTCATTCTCCCAGCAGATTTCATTATCCTTGACATGGAATAAAACAAAGATGTATCTATCATCCTTAGAATACCATTCTTGGCGACATGACGAACTGTGATTGATATACAAAAATGAGAACTAACTATGAAAGTTCAGGACCAAGAAGTTACTTTCAATGTTTTCAAAGCCATGAAATTCCCGAGTGAAGAAAAGAAAGAAGAATGTTTCAGAATTGATGTTGTTGATAGTATCGTTCAGAATACTGATACAACTCCCACAGACAAACTTGAAGCTTGCATCACCAACATGACTGACAGCGAACTAGACGCTGAAATCCTGGAATGTATCAACTACATTGACAAACCATTCCGATTCAAATCGACACCACAAGTGGAAAGTCTGGAACTTCCAAAGAAAGATCGAATCAAGCCTTCGATTGAAGAACCACCACAGCTGGAGCTGAAATTACTTCCAAGCCATCTCAGGTATGCATTTCTTGGAAACTCTTCTTAATTACATGCTAGTATTTCTTCTTCACTAACATTGGAGCATGAAGAAAAGTTGCTGAGAGTGTTACGAGAACACAAGAGAGCCATTGGCTGGACTATAGCAGACATTCGAGGCATTAGTCCATCATTTTGTATGCACAAGATTCTTATGAATGATGAGTACAAACCCACAGTGGAGCATCAACGGAGACTCAATCCAATCATCAAAGAAGTCGTAAAGAAAGAAATCATCAAATGGTTGGATGCTGGCATCATTTACCCCATATCAGACAGCACTTGGGTGAGTCCTATGCAGTGTGTGCCAAAGAAAGGAGGAATCACTGTAGTCACAAATGAAAAGAACGAGCTAATTCCAACAAGAACAGTGTCCGGATGGAGAGTATGCATGGACTACCGGAAGCTGAACAAAGCCACGAGGAAGGACCATTTTCCGCTGCCATTCATTGACCAGATGCTAGACAGACTGGCGGGACATGAGTTCTATTACTTTCTGGATGGATATTCAGGGTACAATTAGATTTCTATTGCCCCAGAAGATCAGGAGAAAACCACATTTACATGTCTCTATGGTACTTTTGCTTTCCGTAGGATGCCATTTGGATTATGTAATGCCCCTGCCACTTTTCAGCGTTGCATGATGGCCATCTTCTCAGACATGCTGGAGCAGAGTATGGAGGTATTCATGGATGATTTTTCTGTGTTTGGAGACTCTTTTGACCACTGCTTGCAAAATCTGGAATATGTATTACAAAGATGCGAAGATACCAACCTAGTACTCAACTGGGAGAAATGCCACTTCATGGTACAAGAAGGCATTGTTCTTGGAAACCGGATCTCACAAAAGGGAATCGAGGTAGACAAAACAAAGATCGAAAAAATTAAGAAATTACCTCCACCAACATCAGTCAAATGGATTCGGGGCTTTCTTGGACATGCTGGCTTTTACAGGAGATTTATCAAAGACTTTTCCAAGATTGCTAAACCTCTATGCAATCTTCTGGAAAAGGATGTGTCTTTCAACTTCACCAAAGAATTCCATGAAGCTTTTGATATCTTAAAAAAGAAGCTGGTCTCTGCCCCATCATAGTAGCACCAGACTGGACCCTTCCATTTGAGGTGATATGCAATGCTAGTGATTTTGCTGTAGGTGCAGTTTTGGGACAACGCAAAGCAAAGATTTTCCACACCATTTACTACTCCAGCAGAACTTTTAATGAAGCTCAACTTAACTACACAACCACTGAAAAGGAGTTGCTCACAGTTGTGTACGCTTTTGACAAATTCCGCTCATATCTGTTAGGTCCCAAAGTGGTGGTCTACACATATCATTCAGCAATCAAATACTTGTTCACGAAGAAAGATGTCAAACCCAGATTGATTCGTTGGATACTTCTTCTGCAAGAATTTGACATGGAGATCAGAGATAGGAAATGGACAAAATCAGGTGGCAGATCATTTATCGAGGCTTGAGAATGGAGAAACAGCTGGCAAAGAACTGACAATCAAAGAAACTTTTCCGGATGAACAACTGTTTGCCATGAAACAGCCGGATGTCCCTTGGTATGCTGACTATGTCAACTACATAATTTCGGGAAAATGACTGTTAGAATGGACAACTCAGCAAAGGAAGAAGTTCTTCAAAGAAGTCAAGCACTATGTCTGGGATGAGCCGTACCTGTTCAAATGCTGTGCTGATCAACTATTGAGACGGTATGTTTCACATGAGGAGGTCAACAGTGTTTTGCAACACTTTCATTCATCACCATATGGCGGACACTTCAGCGGGAATAAAATTGCAGCAAAAGTCCTACAATCAAGTTTGTTATGGTCTACTCTTTTTAAAGATGCTTACTTGTTTGCTCTTCAATGTGACAGGTGCCAGAGAACGGGGAATATTTCGAGGAGAAATGAATGACCATTGCAAAACATTCTGGAAGTGGAGATATTCGATGTGTGGGGTATAGATTTCATGGGACCATTTGTTCCATCATTCGGAAACCTGAACATCCTGGTTGCTGTAGACTACGTCTCCAAATGAGTTGAAGTAATTGCACTGCCATCCAACGTTTCAAAAGTGGTGATCAAATTCCTTAAAAATAATATTTTCACTTTCTTTGGAACACCTCGTGCAATCATCAGCGATGGTGGCTCACATTTCTGCAACAGATACTTTGATACACTCCTATCCAAATACAGAGTTACTCACAAGATTGCCACTGCTTATCATCCACCGTCAAATGGACAGGTTGAAGTTTCAAATAGGGAGATCAAAAGAATCTTGGAAAGAACCGTCGGATCAACAAGAAGGGACTGGTCTATAAAATTGGATGACACATTATGGGCCTATCGAACAGCTTACAAGACACCCATTGGTATGTCCCCATATCGATTGGTGTTTGGGAAAGCATGCCATCTGCCAGTTGAGCTTAAACACAAGGCGTACTGGGTACTGAAGAAGTTGAATCTTGATTCACAAGCTGCAGGAGAGAAACGACTTCACCAACTCAACGAATTGGAGAAGTTTCGTCTACAGGCTTATGAGAATGCCAGATTGTACAAAGAAAAGACCCAGAAATGGCATGACCGAAAAATATTGCACATATAGTTGGAACCAAGGTAGCAGGTGTTGTTGTACAACTCAAGGTTGAAACTTTTCCCTGGAAAGTTGAAATCAAGGTGGTCAGGTCCATTTGTGATCACTCAGGTTTTACCATATGAAGCTATTAAGTTACTGGATCCCAACACCAACAACACATTCAAGGTTAACAGTCAGCATGTCAAGCACTACTGGGGAGAATCATTTGAGCGATAAAAAGAAAGTGTCACATTTTTAGATCCAGCCTAACGTTCGAGAAGTCATGTCTAGCTGACGACGTTAAACTTAGCGCTCGCAGGGAGGCAACCCATGCAATTTGTGTATATATTATGATTTGGTGTGATTTTATTTGGTGTGTTTAGTTTTCGCAAGTTAATTCATTTCAGGATGGAAGAAGCTCTCATAAATCTTCACAAGCAATTTCATTCTCTCCCTCAAAAATCTCTGATGAAAGTTTACAAAGCTCGCTTGGAACGAATGAGACTACTAACGATCCATGGTATTCCTAATGACATTCGTTGGGTAATCGAAGCACAGGTCCGATTAGCAGTTGAGTATTCTGATTCCTGTAATTTTTATTTGCCCGGTTTTGGAAAAAGCACATATGCAAAGAAACGTAGAGCTAAGCAAATAGGTGTTTGTTATAAATGTGCACGCTGGAATTGCAATACTCGTTGTCGTTCTTTAGGAATAGTGTCTGATAATCGCGAAGACAAAATTAAATTCATTAGGGATGGCTTGAGTAAGGATTATGTAGATGATATATCTTCAACTCTTGAGACGCATCCTAATGGATATGTTCATATAGCTATTCGCAAATTACATACACAATTCAAAAAAGAAAGACAACTGTTAAGTCTCGGGAATCTGACTCAAAAAGACCCTGTTTGCCAATTTATAACAAAATGGATGGGAAGCTTATCCCTGACGCATAGACGTCAATCAAGCCGCTACGTTTATTTTACATATTATATCTCTTTGTCTTTTCCTAATAATTGTGATTTGTTTTGTTGTTTTCTTTTATTTTCTCCGATAGAATCCAAACATTTTTGATTATCATGATTTATTTTACTGTTTAAATAATAATTGTCATTTGGTAGGTACTAGTGCTATTATTTTACTCACCCTTTTCAGGTGTTATAAAATCAACTCATCATTACACTTTTGAAGACATCCAGAGTAAAACATGGAAGCCACTTCAAGAAAACGAGTTGAAAACATTTGTGTGTTATGCGGTACTAGTGTTGGTGTTAAACCACAATACATAGAAGCAGCACATGAATTGGGTCGAGTCTTAGCTGCAAGAAATATGCACTTAGTATATGGCGGAGGCAATCTTGGACTTATGGGGATCATTTCAAAGGCTGTACAGGAAGGAGGCAGTCAAGTCTTGGGAATCATCCCAAAACCCTTGGTGGAGGCAAATCTTATTGGACCATCAAACATAGAGGAACTAATTGTGCCATGTATGTCTGAACGACTGGTAGAAATGATTAACCGTGATGATGCTTTTATTACTTTACCAGGTGGCTTGGGTATATTAGAGGAAATTTTTCAGTGTAATCTTGGGCGAACTTGAACATACACCTGAAACCGCTTGGGCTGTATAACGTTGAAGGATTTTATGATTTTCTTTGTGTATTTCTTGATGATGCCCGAAGAAATAGGTCGTGACAAAACCTATGAAAGAACTCCTCTTTACTGCCAGAGCTGCCCCATATTTAATTGACCAAATCTTAGCCTATGAATCACAAATTGACCCTATCATTTCTAAGATAAATTGGTCTGAGGATGATCGTGGTAAGAGGCGTCGGATTAATCTGGATCTTAACCTTTAACTTTTCGTGTAGAATTTCAGCTAACCATGTATTATCTTCTAAACTCTTCTTCTACTTTTTAAGACATTGGGGACAATGTCTCATTTAGGTTTGGGGGTGGGGAATAGTTGATTAGTATTGGGGAATAGTTGATTAGTATCTTGTTTTTTTTAGTTTGTGTGTTGTTTTTATTTTTAGTCCAGTTGATTAGTAACTTGTTTTTATTTGTGTGTTGTTTTTATTTTTATTCCAAAACATTTTCGAAAAATACAAAAAAAAATTGAAAAATTTTCAAAAATTACAAAAATATTTTGCGTTTTTGTGTTTTTATTTTGACTAAAAAGGTGAAATTGGTAAGAGATAGTTGTGTAAGGAGTTCCCACTCCTGAGACGTATCTCAACCTTATTTCGAAAAAAGTCAATTTTTGTTTATTTCCTTTTAAATTATTTAATTTGTAAATTCTCCATAATACTGACTAAAATGGATCTTCAGGTATTATCAACATGCATGGTAACATACGGACATGAGCTATAATTGAAAAGTTTGTAATATTCAGTGCTCTACTTTAATTGGAGGAAGCATCTCAAAAAGTGATGGAGTAAAAAAAAAAAAAACAACGTCTGAGATCCGAGTTATTAAGTCTGTAAGGGTGTTTTAACACCTAGTGCCCTAAAGCCAACTGGTTTGGAAGTCACTGACCCAAGATCGCTACATGGATCAAGGATGTTGCAAAAATATATATATATATGAAGTCTGAGTAATTAAGTTCGTAGGGGTGTCTTAACACTTGGTGCCCTAAAGCCAACTGGTTTGGGAGCCACCGACCCAACACTCGCTACATAGACGGAAGATATTGTATATAAATAAAAAAAAAAAATCAAAAATCAAAGAAAAAAATAAAAAAAAATCAGAAAAATTATTCCATTGCTACAAAAATGTGTGAATTCTGATAAAACTTTAGGACAAAAATATAGTTATCAACTGCACTTGAGACTGTTGTGGGCAAAAATGAGTTGAATAATATTTTGTTGGCTGTGTATATGGAGAATGTTAAATATAATCGGAGAATTTACGTATTCAGTAATTTAGAAAGAAAAAAACAACTAGTGACTTGGAGTAGAAGTTTCACCTCATTAGTCACTAACTTCTTTATTCTATTTTCTCTTGTCTTTTTGCTTTTGTGTGCATTAGTTTCACTACCTTTTTACTTTTGTAAAATGTTTGTGGGTATCATTGATGTAAACCCTCACGAGACTACAACTCGTCCACTAGAGACACCTAGGGGTTTAAAGGCTTGTTCCATACGCTAAATGCAACTGTGATCCCTACGAAAGTGGCTTAGCTTAATTTATTTAAGTTATTTTATTCTGTGTTTTGCTCGAGGACTAACAAAATGTTAAGTTTGTGGGTGTGATGAGTGGTCAATGTATTACTATTTCTCACTCATTTGACCTAATATTTTGTATAGATTCTTGAGTTTTGTGAATATTTTGATATGTTTTGTAGTAGTTTGTTGATAAATAAAGTTTTAGGACTCTCTGGAGGTGATTTGGGGCCAAAATAGTGAAAAACGAACAAAAAGGCAATTTGGTAATTTTGCGTATCGTGACGCGCAAGCCATTGGAGTCACGACGCCTAACATTTTCCATGAGGTGCTAACGTGCGCCGGGGGACACGTGTCAGAATTTGAAAAGTTTGACTTGCTAACGTGCGCCTGCCACGTGTCAACATCACAACCCATCCGTTAACGTGCGTCATGCCACGTGTCATCATTCTATGGTGCCGACAATCGCCATCGCCACGTGTTGACATGTGTTATACCGTGTGTCTGACATGTCATCTTCCACATCAGCAGCTGACCGAGTCAACTCGCCATGTCATCATCAGCCCATCACAGCGTGCCACATGTCGCAATCCTACGGTGCCGACAATCACTTTCGCCATGTCACCACAACGTCACTGCCACGTTGGCATAATTATTGAGTCAATTATTTACATCGCCATGTCATCGGATAAGAATCTGAAGCAGCCAACCAGAGTACGACATGTGGCACGTCGCGACGCGCACACTGTACCGAGGCCTATAAATTCAGCTCAATTTTCTGATTTCATATGTACCTTCCTCTCTGAATTCTCTGATGTAAAAAAGGGAGTTTTATATCTAGTTTTCTTTAATTTTAGTTTTGTAATTTATTTTAATTAAGTTATGTGATAATAATTTATTTATTTTTTACTTTTTCAGTTTTTACTATTCAACATGAGGAGGTAACTTCACACTGCTAGGGTGAAAGGTAAAACTTTTATTACTGCTATTTAGATTAATATCCCTTAATTATAATATATTCACTATTTAAAATTTGACTTAACAAGGATACCGCTATATTGGCCAGTTGATAATCAATTATAAACTAGTTTTAATCTGACTAAGCATGGATACCGCCTGGTTGGTCGGATGGTAATTTCGGCCTATATTGCTGGTTTATGGACTTAATTTGACTTAATTAGGTTACCACCTATATGGCTGGTTGGTAATATCACACAAGTTAATATATTATATTAAGGGAGATATCTAAAATAGTAGTGATAAAAGTAGATCATCTAGCCCTAGCATTTTCTTTTATTGTAATTTTCTTTATTTACTTTTCAGCATTTACTTTATGTATTTTATTTTTAAGTTTTTACTCGCCCTAGTTATGTGTCATAACTAAGTTAGTTATCTAGGGTTGTGTTGAATTCTAATATCACCGGTTTATAATGGGTTATTTTGTAGTTTGGGTAATTTAAAGGTTTACTTATTAAGTCTTAAGTTTAATGCGTCTTGTTAACTGGCCATTAATAAGATTGATCTCGTAAATCTAAAATAAACTTGACAAAAGAATTTTAGGTTTAAGCCTTAGACTTAATAGCCCCCGATCTTCCTTGAGGATAGATAACCCTTTAATAGATTTCCTTACAGGATAGACATATACCTGTCGGGCGGAGGTAACCTTAATTGGAACTTAATCTTAATGAATCCATGTAATTTGGTTGACATAGACATATGGTTCAATTGGGTTATACTGGTATTTGTGTCTGACCATCGACAGAGGCTTTCGCATAATTTCGTGTTTCAGGTTAGTAAAACCATATATTACACAAGCATGAAATAACCACTTCATCTTTTAAAAGATATTATATAGATTCACAACCATAGATAGTTTCTTAATATTGAATTTTCTTAAACCTACTTTCGTGTAATTTTATTTACTTGTTTTTAAATTTGGAATCATCACCATTTCAAATCAATCAATCAACCTGTTAGATACTAGTAATCATTTAACCTCATAAATTTAATAGATTAGGTATTAAGTCATCGTAGGATTGATACTTTTTATACTACTTGAACGATACGTGCGCTTGCGTTATATGCTTGTGATTACGCCGATCATATAGACGTGTAGGTGTTTATAGCGTATAAACATTGAACGACTCACCAAAGATTCTTAATGGATGGTACACCAACGTCAATAAGAATATTCTCGGGTTGAGTGGGCATTGTGATTCTTTAACTTGTGATACCATTATGGATATATGAGTTATCCTCCACACTTAGATGGCAGTCACATCACCGATCTATTTAGATCAAACCTCCGCCTATTCGTTGGGTGTGGACTAATGCTCATGATATCCTGTGTGTATCAAGTAAGTATCCGTCAGTTCTGTGTACAGAGCATAGGTATTCAAAATGGAATTAGCAATCTGTTAAATCCATAGGCCCGTGGTACACTGTAGAAATTAGTTCTAAGTGTTATTAAGGGATTTCTAATAGAAACATCGACATGATTATATCTATAGAGATTTGACATTTATATGTATATCTCTGGAATAATCCGAATACCTGTGACGGAGGGATTATACGTATGCAATGACCTCGACCTGTATGGTTCAGAGAGTTTATCCGTGTTCGTCATAATTTACGGGTGGGTAGATTATGAACACGAAATTGGATTTTGTGACGGATATGTCTGAATCTAGAGAGTCTCACTAATGAAATATACTCGTAGAGCACTAGGGAAACTTTTATGAATAATACTGATTATTTATAAGTCATTTAACGGTTAAACGAAAAATACATCCAAATGGACCTAATGGTCATTTCCTAATTAATGTGTATTTGTATTTAATATTTGATTTTATTAAATACACATTAATTAAATGTCAAATTGAGATATTTGACATATATCATTAATATATGTATTTTGATTATTTAATGTAAATATAATACATATATTTAAGATATTTGTATTTAATTATTTAATTGTTAAATAATTAAATTAATTAAAATAATAAATATCTTTATCATGATTAATGTTAGGAAATGACATGATTTGGTTGGTAACACTTGTTGGATTTACGTTTTGATAAAGGTTATCAAATAGAACAAGTAATCTAAAAGTCATTTACCATTTAATCTTTGGAAACAAAATTGAAAATATCTTGTGTTATTTTCTTGGTCATTATCGGTAATGACATGAAAAAATATATAAGTATTTTGTTTTCATTTTTATTTGATAACACATGTTACCAAAATATTTACTAAGTAAAGTTTGAGAGAAAGTTGAAGAACTAAAGGGAAAAGCTTGGGAAAATTTTGATTTTGTAAGTATTTTCTTATTTTCTTCAACTTGGAAACTATTTCCATGTTTCTAAGCTTCAACATGTGTTGCTTAGAATTTTCTCTACTCTTTAATTATGTAAATTAATTGGTTGGAAACTTGTTGGAAAGATGTTGCATGTGTGTTTGAACTAAGTATGCTTATAATTGGTTATTAAACATTCTAATGATTAATTAGTAATCAATTTGCCATTCTAGAGTTTTATTGCCACTCATTTATAACCTAAAATTATTATTAAGTTATTTCAAGTGGTGAGACTTTCTTGGTGTGTTAAAGAATTGATTAAAGTGTTGAATTTATTCAATTTAGTGTAAATTGATAAATTGGAGTAATTTGTGAGATTATGGTTCTTAACCATTTCTAAATTTGGGGATTTTCATATATGTGATGTATATTGATGTATATATGATGTATATTAAATTTGGGATTGATTAGATTTGATCTTGACTTGTTTTGAACAAAAATGGACCAAATTACAAATCTTGGAAAATATTGGGCCTTCTCGGCAAGTGTGGAAAATTTTGGGATTTGTGTTGCAATTTATATTTTCATGTATTAGACAATTTAAGGACCAAAATGAATAAAATGCAAACTTTGGGGTTAATTCGTTAATTATGATTTCTTGGGTTAAATTTCAGTTTTTAAGTATTGGGTAATTAAATAAATAAGTTTATTTAATTGATCCAAGAAAAATTATTGAAATCGGAAAATTTTGATTTTCCGCGTTCCGCTGCGTTACCGGGTATTCCCTATAAAACCCCAACACTTGTTGCTGTGTGGATTTCATTAAAGGCCATATACTTTTGTGACTATCTAGTTGATTGTTGGAAAAAAATAATGAAGGAAAATCACAAAACTCTTGGTTTGTAATTGGAGGTAGTGGATAGGTATATCATATTCCCTCAATCTCTTTAAATTATGTTTATGCTTTCTTTACTTTTATTTAATTTTATGTTTCGCCTGGTCATATAATGTGTTTGTTCTTATAGGTATGGGGATTATGAGCGCGATATTCCTTAAAACAAGTATCTTTCTGCTACACATCGCTATTTAATTCCCAACTTATGGAACATCATGAACGTTAAAGATATGATTTTCTTATTGATGAGGGACATAAGGAAGTCATTGAAAATGACAATCCCGCTAGTTACCAAGAGACAATGTCTTACATTGACTCTAGTAAATGGCTTATTATTATGAAATCTGAAATAGATGCAATGGCTAAGATCCAAGTTTGGGACTTGGAAGATACACATATTGGGGAAAAACTTATATGATGCAAATGGGTTTTCAAAAAAAAAAAAAATCGATGCCAATGGCAACATATAAATCTATAGTTACGTTAGTGGAAAAGAGTTATAGTAAATCCAAGAGGTTGACTATGGGAAACAATTTCAATTGTTGTCATGGTTAATGCATTAGGATTTTACTAGCTATAGCGAAATACTTGGATTACGAGATTTGGAAAATACATGTCAAGACTGCGTTTCCTTCAAGTGGATGTGCATATGACATAACCTAATGGATTCAGATCTAAGGACTCTCATAATAATGTATGAACCAATTGCCCAAACTATTCAAAAATCAACTCCACGCGCAGCGGAGACGCCTATCGACACCGAGATTGACCTTGGAAATTTTTTATCCTATCTCCTCTTTTGGCTGAACTATACTGTAAAATAATGTACACGCTGCTCACGCCAAATGCACACACTGCTCACGACATTGCCTTGCTCACACCATTTTGAAGATGATAATCAATTGACTCACTGTTGTGATATTTTATATCGTACCGCAAGTGTACGGTGTCAAGTTTTAGTAAATGATAAGTAGAGTGTCTAACCCACAGGGATTGTAATCAAACTTGCACTAAATACTATAATTAATAATCCTAACTTTATTCAGAAAACAACTAAATTTAGAATAAACTAATATTAAAACTAGAAACTAAAGAAACACGATAGTAAAATGTTCGTTAAGGGTAATCCAAGAAGAGATAAATTCTAGAGTCTGATTTCACCTAGTTATCCCCTATGTCTTTGTCATTCCATTCAATCCTTATTCCGTTGCATTGTTTATAAGTCAAGAATCCTAAAGTATTTCATTCCCTCTCCCGAGCAATAGTGAAAAGATTATTAGTCACTGACTTCGATATCCCTATAAAAATCTAGTAATTAACAATTCATTACGTTATGTGATTCTTTATTAACGACTTCAAAGGGATTGTATATTCTCCTGAACTCTACAAATCTCCTAGGTTATATTCTCTAGATCCTATTCAAAACCCCTCTTTCCTGAGCGATAGATTCTAAACATTCATCTGAATTTGTGACCAACAAACAAGAAGCATTACACACAAAAAGATTATAAATAAACTGAATTATAACTTCATAAAAATCAAACTGGCAATCAGTACATAGGTTCAAGGATTGGCCACATCATCCTCTAGAATTATGGAATTAGTTCATGACCAAGTAATAAAACAATGAAAGTAATGTCATGAACATAATGGAAATCATTAGAGTTTAAAGATAGAAACTAGATGATAAAACCCGAATTGAATCCTTTCGTCTTCGGACGTCACCGTATTCGTCTCCTCTTGTCACTCTTCAATCTCCCTCATTGGATATCTCTAAAAATATGTGTTTTGAGTATTGAGTTATGTATTAGCCTCATCCCTAGGGTTTTGGATGAGCATCTATATTTATAGGAAAGTCTTGGAGTCCTTGTGCATGTAAAACCCTAAAAATTGATGATTTTGGGCTTCAGTCGCAGCGTCGCGGCGTCGGAAAGTGGCGTCGCGGTGCTGAACTCATAGGATTTTTATATGTGATTCACTGAAGGGGCATCGCAATGCCAGACATAATATCCGGATGATATTTTCTGCATTTTTCGCTCTCCCCGCGTGCTTCCGATGCGTTCGTAGGGTCCCAAAATATGTCAAATTACCCCAAGATCCATGTTCCAATGCTTCCTACAAATAAAACATAAAAGAAACTCCAAATATATTAAATGACATTGAATCTAACAAGATAGTATCTAAGAATGCAGGAATAAGTGGGTATAAATCGCACTTATCAAACACCCCCAAACTTAAGATTTTGCTAGTCCCGAGCAAAAGACAAAATAAAAACTTAACGAACAAAATTACAAAATTAACTAGGCCACTTTCGTAGGGATCACGATTGCATTTAGCGTATGCAACAAGCCTTTAAACCCCTAGGCGGCTCTAGTGGACGAGTTATAGTCTCGTGAGGGCTTAAAGCGACGATACCCACAAACGTCATTCAAACACATGCAATCATGCAAGAATATAAAAATAATAAAATAAAATAAAATAGTACCGATAGTTACGCATAATATTATCCTCAAATAATGTCTATCAATGAAATCAGAGAACCTTCAAAGTGCTCAATGCATCTCAAATCCAAGTTCTTGAATAAATCATCTAAGTCAGACTCACAGTGTGTGTGTAAAGGTTTGTTTACAGCTCGACTCTTAAATAAGCCAACTCAATGATTTCGTCTAAAAAATTGGGATCCGATGGGTCAAACCAACTTAGATATCTCAAAAGTACTTTGTATTTGCCTTTTTGTTTTCAGTATGGTACGATTTTTTCCTTTTTTTTCATTTTTTTCAACACATCTACCCTTTAAGGTAACATTTCTCCTCATGGTGGTCCTAACACTCACTCATGAGTAGTTTCACGCTTATCAGTTATAAGTGGTTTAACTTTTTTCTTTTTTTCTTTCAATTTTTTTTTCTTTCGTTTTCTTATCATACTATACATCATAACACTAGCATATTGAGATAGATATCTAAGAAAAATGTCATTTATGGGCAAACAATTTCTTCAACTAGTCACTTTGTCAATTACTTAGGTTCTTACTGCTAAAAACATATTGTTAAGTGCTTATGAGTCTAACCTAGATCACCTACTCAAAGCATCAGATAAAAATCAATTGGGAACTTATCGTTTCTAAGATTTCATCTAAAGCAAACAAAATTCATCATTAGACTTATGCTTTACTATCTATGATTAAAAACAAAAAAATTTATGTTTAAAAAAAAATTTAATTTTTTTTATTAGCAGGAACTATCACTACATGCACACACCCCCAAACTTAAAATTTACATTTTCCTCAATGTAAGATAAACATAAAGAAATAAAAGTATGGAACAGCACTACCGTGCATGGAGTTGATGAGGCTCTTGCTGGTTAGAATTTGATTGCGCGTGCTGTGTGGGTTGCCCTAATACTTTTATAAATAACATGCAAACTAATAAATAATGATTAGCACACAATAAAATAATACTAAAGTAAAGAAAATAAAAATAAACAAATACAAATGTAAGGGTTGCCTCCCCGCTAGCGCTAAGTTTAACGTTTTCAGCCAGACACAACCACCCAAGTGATCATGGTGGCTTCCTCTTTTGTTTCCACCGGCTGTTGTGACATGAAAAAGATAGCTTGGCGGGCTGTGGTAATTTAATTATTGAAGGTCCTCCAGGATCTGTATATTTTCCCCAGTTTGAAATTCTGGACTGCACATTCGGCAAAATTGGCTCGACCATCTTTTTAACTTTCCAGGGATTATCTTCAAGTGAGCACTGACTCTTCTTTTCCTCTTTTTGTGGAGCTTTGGGATTTGTTTCAGGATTGGCTGTGGAGAATCCTCTTTTATGTACGACTACATTATGCTCGTAGGTTGTTGAAGTACTGATTCACTCTGCGTGTTTGCAACTCCATTCTCTGCAATATCTCTCATGTGGCATTCTACATCACCTTGAGGACTGGGCATGGCTTTGAAAACGCTGAAGGTGAATTCTTCATCTTAAACTCTCATTTTCAGTTCACATTTCTGCACATCAATGATCGCTCTGCCTGTTGCCAAGAAAGGTCACCCAAGGATGATTGGGACGTCATGGTCCTCTTCCATATCAAGAACAAGGAAGTCAACAGGAAAATATAACTTATCTAACTTAACCAATACATCCTCTAGTATTCCTCATTGGTAGGTGGGCGATCTATCAGCTAGCTGCATTGTGACCGTGGTTGGCTTTGCCTCACCTATGCCCAACTATTTGTAGATGGATAAGGGCATAAGATTGATACTTGCACCCAAATCGCATAGCGCCTTACCAAAATATCGATTCCCAATAGTGCAAGGTATGGTAAAGCTGCCAGGATCCTTCAGTTTTGGAGGAAACTTCTTTTGTATGACAACACTACACTCTTCTGTGAGTGCCACGGTTTCAAAATCTGTGAGCTTCCTCTTCTTGGACATCATCTCCTTCATAAACTTCACATAGTTTGGCATTTGTTCCAAAGCATCTGCGAAGGGGATGTTTATATGGATCTTCTTAAAAATGTCAAGAAACTTGGCGAACTGAGCCTCTAATTTTTTCTTTTGAAAGCGTTGATGGTATAGCAAATGTGTCTTTGGGATATGAGGTGGCTTTTATGGGGGAACTGATGCATTGTTCTCTTCTTTCATCACTATTTCCTCATAAAATGCCACTTTTTTTCCTTACTACCTAATTCATGAGGGTTATAGCTTGACACCGCTTATTGGGGTTTCGGTATTGCTTGAAAATGCCCCTTTCTGGGGATTAGTCATGGAGGAAGCAATCTGCCCAATCTGTACTTCTAAACACTTCATTATTGCCCCTATTATTCAGCCTTGACTCATTCTTCTCAAACCTCTCAGAAGTTTTAGCAACAAACGTGTTCATGAGGTATTCTAAGGAAGGTTTCTGCTCAGCTCTTTGATAGTTGATGCCAGATGAAGGTTGCAAGGCATTCTCTGTATTAGCATATGATAGGTTCGGATGGAAGTAGTTAGGCATTGGATTGCCTCTATAGTTGTTGAAGTTCCGATTTTTCACATACTGGACTTGCTCATATCCTCCGTCAGGTAAGATCATTCTATTTGCAACAGTAATTTCAATAAATGATTGACCCTGTTGATTGGTCAATGTCTTGGGAAGCGGTCGCGAGTGCGTAGCTGAAAATTAAAAATTATGATGCCGCTATCCTTTTGGCCAAGACCCATTTGTTTTGATTATTCTACAAGCCTAGGCATGTTACTATATATTCTAAGCGTAAAAACTCATAAAACATGCAAAGAACATAAACCTAAACATGCTAACTATCATAAGAACTCTAATTAAAATAAAGAAAGAAAAAGATTTACTTGAACCGAAGACTCAACCAGTCCTCCCTCCAATCTACAAGCTTTTCTCGAACTCAGCAAGCTCTTCCACGTTCCAAAGAGCCACACCAAGTGTGTGGCCTCCAAAGGTGCACACACCAAAGCCAAAACTCAACGGCAAGACTACGCTTGAGTGCACGGGTATTTTGCCATTGGTGCTAGCCTAGGCAAATACCTCAAAACTTTTAACTTGAGATTCCTCTAGTCAATTAGACTTAACGATCCTCAAAATCAGTGGCTTACTCTTAAATTTTAGAGTTCCTCACTTATATAAACCCAAGATATGAAAAAGGTTTTGGTCTAAAATTTGTAAAGAATTCTTTGGGTTTATATAGGTGCTCCAAAGACAACAAAATTAATTAAGAATCCTATGTGGGATAAATGCTAATTAAATCTTAGCCATTGGATCTTAATATAATGGTTTAATGAGATTATAAAACCCTAATAAGAGTTTGGGCCGAATTGGAATTAAAAAAAAAAATAAAAAAAAACGCAGATTTTGTTATTTATTTATTTATTTATATTCTTATTCATTTTTCCAATTCCCAAAGTGCCCCTATCGTCATTCACAAATTCCTAAGCCACTTTGGAACCTCATAAATGATCTGTTCAATAATTAAACACATTGAACCATTTATGAACAATTCCTACAACAATCATATATGCTGTTAAATTTATACTGTGCACTGTTAACCATTGATTTCGACTTTGTTGTGTGTGACCTTTTGGGTTCCCCTTAAGTTGGACATGAAATGAATCATGATAATTTAATCCAACATAAATTATCCTCCGATTAGATGGTCGTTCGATTTCAATGATCAAGGTTGACATCTAGCAACATGCCAAGACCCTCAAATGAGAATGAAAGATATATACCCATTTTGTATGCGATTTACATATGATACGGTCCATCGCCTCACTGTATCCCTACCGTTTGACCTAGGGTATGGAAAATGTCTACCCATATAGTCAAAGGTATGATGTTGATAATGTCATGAATCGTGCTAACCCAAGAATCTCACATGATTCTTCCGCTGCACCCACAGTCTCAAGTACTGATCACACATATCAACCCGCGAAATGGAATATACTCTTATAAGAAAATATTATCCGAGAGAGTGGAGATTCTCTGTTGTATCTTTACAAACTTCATGTGTTTCAACAAATGACCCAATCATACCCTTATGTCCGGATCTTTTGAACCGGGGAAGGAGAATGTCAAAGTTATTTGATCCACACATAAGATTGTAAAGACCTCAAGTCTAAGGACTAGTCATACAATCGATACATGAAATTTCTCACAGAAACATGGTATAAACACTCCATGTGAAAACTTTCGGCGGTCAGTTTGATGGACACGAGCAACTCATGCATCCATGTGATACACCAAGCGGACGGATCTCCGCTAGTAGCCTATGAGATCGGCTACCTCACTTAAGGGTGGATCATGTCATCATGCTAGTCTCTCCGTTTTGTGATCGCCCAGATTATTCACAAAACTATGACTAGGAACGTTTGAGAGTAATGATTATCATAAGGCGTGGAACCGATCATCTTATTACTCCAAGGGCTTTATTACAGTGTTTGATGATTCATATAATTTATGTAAGACACGTATAATAAAGATTGCCACTTTATTAATTAATGAAAATATTACAAATACATGTACATATAGCCCATCCACAAGTTTGGTATAGGGCATATCCCTAACAATCTCTCACTTGCACTATAGCCAACTAGTATGAATCTAGACACCATACTCTCAGGTGTGCCTATCATGTTTTTGTTGAGTCAACCATTTAGTCAAAGAATCTGCAAGATTATCTTATGTGGGTATTTTCTCTCAACAATCTCCCTGATGAGATGAAATCGCCTGAGTACATGCTTGGATTTCTGGTGGTACCTTGGTTCCTTTGATTAAGCAATGGCACCCGTGTTGTCATAGTACATCGTGCCACCATTCTTTATCGCGGGAAGCACTTCCAGCTCCGTGATAAACTTCTTTATCCAGACTGCTTCTTTAGCTGCCTCAGATGCTGCAATATACTCGACTTCAGTGGTGGAGTCCGCTGTAGTTGACTGCTTTGAGCTTTTCCAACTGACAGCTCCGCCATTCAAAGTAAACATATATCCTGTTTGCGATCTGCTGTCATCCTTATCGGTCTGAAAGCTCGCATCACAGTAACCAATGACTTTCATCTCAGAACAATCTCCGTATGTCAAAAACACATCCTTAGTTCTTCTCAGATACTTGAGGATTATTTTGACAGCTGCCAAGTGTTGCTCACCTGGATTTGCCTGATACCTGCTCGTTATGCTAAGTGTTGGATAATTATGACCCATAGCATCACTATTTGTAAAAGACATGGTGTTCTTTGTACAAATTAACTATGTGACATATGAAATTGCTCTTTTATCATTTTGTAATTGGATTACTTAGATATATAAATGATAAAAGTCCATATGATTAGTACTTGATTAATAAGATATGAGACAATATTAATCCACGAAAGGTTTAATCATTAAATATCCATAGTCGTAGTATTATCGAGACTGGACATCGATAATACAGAATAGGCTAGTATTGCACTTGTGCGCGTTATGGAAGCGTAACAGTATAGTTCTCATATATTTGAGTATTGGATACTTATGCAAGTGTGATAGGAGGTTCTATTTACCGATGGTACGGGAATAGCTTCGCTTTGGATAGACCCATCAGAATCCCATTGGTAGTATGACTATGTGTCTATGGGAATCCGAATCAGGGTAGGTGTATTTGGTCTTAATTTGAGACTTGCATCGGTAATACTTGCAACAATCAGTATACTTTGGTTTTGGTCGTCTATGGCTTTAACAGGTTCTGTGTACGCCTCTTCTGGGAAAACTGAGAATCATAGTGTATTGGGTGTGATGTCAAGATGGAAGTATCAATTCAGTCATATAGATATGATGATCACGCAGGGATACGGAACTGGTACTCTTAAGTACTGCAGTCATCGGGAAAATATGACTGGGTCATGGCTTTCCGATCAAAGAGACTAGTTGCTAGTGATCCGATATATGCTTCGTACGGGGCAGCACAATCCAGCCCCAGGCCTAGCATGTGATATCCGGTACTGGATCGTAATACGAAATACTACGTATACTACGCCTGACAAAGATCTTGTATTCCGTAGAAGAATATTTCTGGAGAATTGGGTAGGCACAGTGCTTTGCTAGAAGCCAACCATGTCTTGTAAATCAGTAAAAATGTGGTACCAGGTACGTACGTGTTCGGATAGTCTGATGACTGTATTTACTGCCAACATATCCAGGGATCTCTTGGGTCGCTTCCCAAAGATTCACCGATGACATTTGACTTGAACAGAATTAATCTGAGATTAATTATGAGAGAGAAAATTAATCTGGGATTAATCACGGAAATAATTAATCTGGGAATTAATTATCGGAGAAAGAATTAATCTGGGATTAATTGCATCGAGAATTTATCTGGGATTAAATTCGTCGAAAAGAGAGAACGCAATTAGTTTGGAATTAATCGGCAAAATGAATTTAATTGTGAAATTGGATTTTTTACTATTTAATTTATTTAATTGGGCTATAATAATATATTAGATATATTAATTGAAATTGGATTTCAATGCGGAATTAAATTGGATGTTAAATCTAGCAAACGAATTAATTTGGAATTAATTCGTAAGCGACTTCCGTAATAATTTTGATAGGTATTATTATTTAATTGAATTGGATTTAATTACGTTGCGACGGAAAATTCGTTTAGTCGGATTAAACGAAACCGAGCCCAAAGTGTGTTGTGTGAACCAACTTGAATTTTGAATTCAAAGTGGTGGGACCCACTAACTTACATCAACTTGTCACAAGAATGATGGAAGTGGTTGGATGCATTAAATGTAATATTTTACAAAACTAAAGTGTGTTGGGCAAGTGTTGTAACACTTGTTTTTTGGTTTTTGAAACAAGTCAACACACACACTTTTTAACAAGTTTTGGAAACTTAAAGAAACTATTCATTCTCTCTCTCATTACCTCAAAACCGTGAGCTTGCTCTCTCCCTCCATGGATTTTTGTTGCAAAAATTCAAGCAAGCTAGCACTTAAGGAGACATATGAGGTGATAGGGAAACTCACCCTTGGGTTGGAATCACTCAAAGAAGGCTTGGAACTTCCAACAAACATACAAAAGTCTTGAAACTCATCTGATCAATGTAAGTCTTCCGCAACTTATTTTTTATTTATTCACAAAAAAATCACTCTTAGACGATCTTGGCATGTTCTAGGAACACTTACAATGGTATCATATCGATCTAAGTTTGATTTGAAGATTTATGGTTTATTGGCTTTATTGGAGGTTTTGTGTTCAGAACATAATTTCTTCAAATTGGTTATTTGGTTGAGCTTTGATGATGATAAATAGGATTTGTGCATCAATAGAATTGAGAAAATTGGTTGGATCAAAATTTCTCTAATTCTTCATACTTGGACGAATGCTACCCTAATAGTGTCTCGTTGTGATTTTTTGATTTTAGACAATTAGATATGTTTAACGCATGAAATAAATCTTGTATGTTGATTTAATTGGATTGAAATCAAATTAGGTGTTATTTTATGCACAATTGTCGTGAGTATGATAAGCATGTATAAATTGATTTTGCTTCAATTTATGTTGGACATGAATTGGAAATGTTGAGCATGATTAAATTGGATTAATTAGTGTTTTCAAACCATTAGATTAATTGATTAATTATGTTAATTATACTTTAATTAAATTAATATGTAATTTAGAATGATGTGTTAATTTAATTTGTTGTAATTGGGCTTAATGGGCTTGGTTCGGCCAAGTTTAGTTTAGGACAATTGGTTGGATCCAATTGGGCCTAAAACCATTTCCATAAAGTCCAAATATGACATTTGGGCCTTTAAAAAATTTAATTGTGTCTAATGGGCTAAAATTGATTTTATGGCATAAGGGTGATTCCTTATTGGGCTTAGGCATCTTAGGTTTGATCCATAATGGCCAAAGCCCACGCCTAAAGAATTAATTGAAAGCCCATTGGACTTTAATTGAAAAGTATTGGATACTAATTGGGCCTTTGAGACCCATTAAGATTGGATTTGGAATCCAAGTCTTTAAGGCACATAAATAAGTGTAATTATTTAATTTGGAATTAAATATGAATTAATATTGAATATAATTTAAATTGGATTTAAAATTGTAGTTCGATATAATTCAAGAATACGTACTTTGAGTATTTATTCATAAACGAGTTTGACTCGCGCAAATCAAATTATTGTTTGAACATTGGATGGTCATTAATTCAAAGATTAATTAATTGGATTAGATTGATTGAATAACATGCTTTGTGTGAATACATGGATGTATTTGTATGAATAATGTATATCATATGGATATTAGAAGGGTGAGGGCAATTTTGGAAATTATTGTAATAAATTTAGAATTTATTAAATTGGACCTGCGTGTCCAGCCTATTATCTCCTTATCTCATTGTATTTCTCTTCTCACCAATTCCCCTCAATGTAAATGAGGTTTCTTTAGAAGTATTATGTAATTGGGTAGAAGTATGAATAGTGCTAGCGGGAGAGAGGAAAATGGAGAGATTTGTTCTAGGAACAAAGTTTGTTATATATCCATCTGAATATCATTATTATTTTATCCGCACCTTATTATGCTTTTAGAATGCATGCTTAAGGGTGTCTGATGAGACATAATTAAAGATAATAAATTGGTTGCCAAATCGCGACAAATACCCTAATTTCATATTAAGCGTTTTCCTTCAATTGAGTTATTCTCTCTCAAGGTCCAAGTTGGCATTGGTTTATTGGCCAATGTCAATATCTTTGTCCATCGTGGATATGTTTGAATCACGAAAGCTTTGTTCCATAGCGTACGTCTTGGGCAAGTTGTGATTTGTTAGCCAAAGTCAAGGTCACTTCTTGTTCATCGACCTCGATTACGAAGCTTTCCCACTATCAATGGGTCACGCTTAACTGGTTTCATTAAGCTTGTAGAGCCAAAGTCAAGGCTTAGTTGATTTAGAGGAAAAAGGTTAGGGAATATATTTGATATATTGGCATATATTGGATATATGTTTCGGACTTGGAGGTCCACCTACTGGATCTAGGAATTGGATGGGATCCAATTGATCTTAGAGATCAACCTAGTTAAGTTTCATACAACTTGTTGGCCAAAGTCAATGTTGTGTGTTATTTAACGGGATCTTAGCCCACTAGGAAACTAGGTTTCCCGATTACTCCACAGAGGGTTAGAGGCTCGCCAAAAAAATAGTGGGAGGCAAGTATTAAATTTACAATTTCGTTTAAATATTTACCATACACGCTCTTTTATTTTAATTTATCGTTGTTATAAATATATTAGTTGGACTAATATTTAATATTGCTTTCTTTGAACAGTTAGACTGGACAAGACAGTACTCCATTTGTAGTTGGTCATATAGTTGGACTATAGTAACCATTACATTTTGAGTGTACCCAAAATCATTCATTGAATAGTTGGACTATTGCAATCGAGATGGCTGAAAGATTAGTGTAAAAGAACATAATCCTAAGTGAAAATGTCTTTAACGGCGTAAATTTTCAGATTGGGAATTGATTCTCAGGATAATCTTGGAAGCCAAGAAGTTACTCTATATAATAGAGAAACCTCTCGGGCCTGAGCCCGAAGTTGAGCAAATAGTAGAGCATGAGCTTTGGAAGACTCATTGTGATGATAACTTTAGTGCTCAATCCGTCATGCTTGCCGCAATGACTCCTTAATTTCGTTGTCAGAACAAAGGATTGCATCTTTTTAGTATAATGTTGAAATTGAAGGATCTTCACATATCTAACCTTAGATCTCAGAAGTATGAATTGCAAAAGAAGCTCTTTCGCTCACGTATGTCAGAGCGTACATCTGTCGAGCACTAGATGTCACAGATGATGCTAACATCGAACAACTAGGTTAACTGGGCATTACCTACGAGGTCGAGACTTTCATAGATTTGATCTTATAGTCTCTGCCCGATAGCTGGGGCGGGTTCATAATGAACTAAGAGAAAACTCTTGGAGAGTTAATGGCTATGCTCAAGGTGTTGGACAAAATGACCCATAGCGTCACTATTTGCACAGATCATTGCGTTGTTGTAGTAAATTAACTATGTGACAAGGAAATTGCACTCTCATCATTTGTGATTAGATCACCATAGATATATATAAATGAAGAGAGGTCCCTATGATTAGTTCCTGGACTGAGAATGATATGAGACAGTATCAGTCCCCGAAGGATTAATCATTAAATATCCCTAGCCGGAGTATTATCGAGACTGGACATCGATAATGCGGAATAGGCTAGTATTGCACTTGTGCACGTTGTGAGGGCACAACAACATAGTTCTCATATATATAAGTGTTAGAGACTTATGCAAGTGCGATAGGAGGTCGTGTTTCACCGATGGTACGGGAAACAGCTTCGCTCTGGATAGACCCTTCAGAATCGCATTGGTATTATGACTATGTGTCTATGGGAGGCCGAAATCAAGGTAGGTGTGTATAGTCTTAACCTGAGACTTACATCGTTATTACTTACGATAATCGATAGACTTTGGTCTTGGTGGTACATGCTTTAACCGGTTCTGCGTACACCACTTCTGGGTTTATCAGAGAGTCGTAGTGTATTGGATGTGATGTAAAGACGGAAGTATCACTCCAGTCATAGTGGAGATGATGTCACACTGGATACGGTATTAGTGTTCTTAAGTGCTGCGCGGCCATCGGGATATTATGACAAGGTCATGTATATCCGATTATAGAGACTAGTTACCAGACATCCGACATGTGCTTCGTACGGGGCAGACACTTATCCAGCCCTAGGCCTAGCACGTGACTATCCGATACTGGGTCGATATGCACAATACAATGGTATACTACGCTTGATACAGATCTAAATACTCTTATAAGAATATGTCCGGAGAATTGGGAAGACTTGGTGCTTTGCTAGGAGTCGACCTTGTCTCGTAAATCGGTAGAACGTAGTACTTGGTACGTACGTGATTCGGATACTCCGACGACCGTATTTACTGCCAACATATCCGGGGATCTCATGGGTCGCTTCCCAAAGATTCACCGATGACGTATGACTCGCACTTATATTAATCTGGGATTAATATGATGAGAGAGAGAATTAATCTTGGATTAATTGCGGAGAAACTTTATCTTGGATAAAATGCCTTATTAGGAGAGAGATAACGATTAATTTGGAATTAATCGATAAAATAATATATTCGATATATTATTAAACGAAATTAGATTTCGACGCGAAATTAAAATTGGATTTTAATTCGGGCAAACGAATTAATTTAGAATTAATTCGTTAGCGACGTGAATAGTGATTTCGCTAGGCGTAATTATTTAGTTCTCGTCGCGACGGAAATTCGTTAATTCGGAATTAGCGAAATTGAGCCCGAAAGTGTTTGCGGACACATTCGTATTTTGAAACGAGTAGGATCCGCAAATCACATCGCGAAGTCTCATTACTTGACATGAATAGATGATGGATGTATCTAGTCACCTTTATGGGATGATACATTGTCTCTATTCTCAATGTAAGATAATGATGCCATTTAATGAATTTGTTGGAGGGAAAAAGCTTTACACGTTTTTGGAGAGTTTTTTATCTAAAAAAAAAAATCATTTTGGTATGTCATGCATCATTATTGCTTTTCTTTTCTTGACTCACGGTTTTTGAAACAACAAAAGGAGAACAAGAAAATTGAAAAGTCTCTCACTCTCTCCTCTTCTTCTCCTCTTCCTCTCTCACGCCATTTCTGGTTTCAAGAGGCAGTGAACTGCCGAACAAAATAAAAGAAAATGGAGGGAAGCAAGTGTGTTTTGTGGCAAAACAAGAGTGCTAGCACACTCCGGGATCATGCCAAGGTGATAAGGGAAGTATACCCATGAGCAAGGAACGTTTTGATGAATCTTGAAGCTCGTTTTTGATGTTCAAAATGGCCAAAAACAGCAGCCCATTTCAGCCACTGTCACAGCAGTTCACGCCCAACAGTGAGCAGAATTTCAGTTCGTTTTTGTTGCCAAATCGTCTCTCAACCGCTCGATGTAAGTATTCCGCACTTCCGTCGTTGTATTCGCTTATGATTCATGCTTGAGTTTTGATCTTGGGACCTATAGAAACTCCAACACAATGAGGCATAGCTAGAGCTTCCAAAAGGGCAAGAAGCGCAAGGCGCATCTTACTTCGACATCCTAGAAAGCCAAGGCTTGGCCGAAGGCTTCTGGGGGTGTGAAGAAAATGGGCAAAGGCAAAATCGTCACACTCCTTTAGGAAGACAAAGGACATTTCCAAGATGTCTGCCTAAAATGTAGCAAATGGGGTCACTGGAAGCGTGACTATCGTATGGACAAGGCAGACATGAAGGAAGTGAAGGCGAGCAAGGCTCCGACTTCAGGTATATTTGTTATAACCATGCCCACTACTAGTTTTAAAATTGGATTTTGATACTGGATGTGGTACATACATATGTACTGATATGATGGATCTGCTGATTAGCAGAAGACTGGCTTCAGATGAATCGACCTACGAGTCAGAATTGGGACGAGAGTCGCTGTTTTGGCTGTGGAAACCTAAGTTTTGGAACTGCCCTTTGCGCATGTACTTAAATTAGGAAACTGTTATAATGTACCTAGTTTGACTAGAAATATTATCTCTATATCTAGTGTAACCCTTACGGTATACCTTTATATTGATGAACACTAAGTGTTTTGTTTATAAAGATGATATTGAGACATACATATTAGATGTGAATAAAAGTACTTATATTTTGAATATAAACAAATCTCAAACATATAATATGACAAACAAAAGGCTCAAACATGATAAATATGTTGAGACTTAAAAATGGCATTGTTGTCTGGGACATATTAGACAATACTCGTATATCCATACTTTCAAAGAATGGATACTAGGACGAATTTGATTCTAATTCAAATAACGTCTGCGAATCTAGTTTATAAGGCAAAGTGCCTAAATCGCCTTTTATTGGTAAAGTGTACGTGCCACCGTGCTGTTAGCCCTCATTCATAGTGACGTAAGTGGGCCCATGTCTAGCTAGGCTAGAGGTGGTTATAAATACTTCGTAACCTTTAGGAGTGTGGCATCACGTTACGGTTATGTGTGTCTCATGAAACACAAGTCAGAAACTTTTGATATAATCAATGAGTTTCAACACGAAGTAGAAAGACAGACCGGCTAAAGTATTAAAACATTACGGTTGGACCGTGGTGGAAAATACTTGAGCAATAAGTTTCTCGATTACATGAAAGAGTATGGTATTCTTTCATATTGTACTCCTCTCAGAACACCTCAAATGAGCTGTGTGTCCGAACGGAGAAACCGAACCTTGTTAGACATAGTAAGGTTAAGGATGAGTCGTTCTGAGCTACCAATTCCTTCTAGGGATACACATTGAACAGTGCAATACTTATTTTGAATAAGGTTCGGTCAAAGTTTGTTGGACAGACTCCATATTAAATATGGACAAGAAAGAAATTGGATTTCTCATTCCTGTACATTTGGGGATGCTGGGTGTAACGCACCTACACTCCAAGCTTGTCCAGGGCCAATGACTTGCCCATGGCCGCTTGCGTGTGGTGCTAGTATGCACTTTGTATTTATTCTTATTTTATTTTATTTTCTATTTTATGGGGTGTGACAACTCAAACATCATGTGTGTTTTCTAGTGACACTTGTGCAATGTCTTTAAAACCTCTTTAGGGGGGGTGACCCGGGAACCTTAGAAGGGCCTTGGCCACCAGCATACTAGGGGCTTTAGCTGTGTACTCCCTCGCCCTTAGTTGGCTTGCTTAATGAAACATGCTTCCTTTTGATTTCCAATTGCTATGTCTGAATGTGTTGCTTGAATGTGTATCCCATATTTCTTGCACGTGTTTCATTATCTTATCCCTTGTGGATGTGTGCTTATCGATGTATGCTTTACTTTGTTGTCTAATAATGTTCCATTCTATAGATGGCTAACCATGGGTACGACCTTGCAGGGTCGATTCTAGGCTGACTTGTTAGGCACAACGCTAACAAGTGCCGCACGAACCCAACTTGGGGACACCAAAGTTTGGCCCGTGACAGTTGGTATCAGATCGTGGTTCAAGGTTGTGTTGCAAAATGGCTACGAGGTCCTCCACAAAAACGCGCTTGGATGCTGTCGAGAAAAAACTAGTGGATATTGATAGCCTCGTCACAACACTCACGAACAAGACTTCAGATGTCGAAAACCTCAGGCAAACTATCAAGGCACTCGAGGGCCCTACAACCCGGGTAAGTGCCCTAGAGACCCAAGCAACAGGTGCTAGCACTAGTGCCCCACGAGAAGGGGGAGATGCCAATAATTGGCAAGATGCCGTGAGCTTCTTGAAAAAGCAGTTGGCAGAGTTGAGTGTGAGGGTGAATCTCACCGCCCTCGCTGTCTCAAACTTGCCCACGACTACTCAGAACATAGAACAGAAGAGATCCAAAATCCCGGAGCCTAGAGTGTATGATGGTGTTAGAGACGCGCAAGCCCTCGAAAACTTCCTCTTTGACATGGAGCAGTACTTTAAAGCTTCACGGATAGAAGAAGAGGGGGACAAGATCTCAATAACCTTGATGTATTTGTCTGGAGATGCGAAGTCTTGGTGGAGGGCAAAACACATTGAAATCCAGGAAGGTCGATGCGCCATTGACAATTGGGAGGATTTGAAGCGCGAGCTAAAAACTCAATTCCTACCAGGAAATGTAGCTTACATAGCTCGACGACAACTAAGAGACCTAAAACATACAGGCTCCATCCGGGAATATGTGAGGAAGTTCTCCGGATTGATGTTGGATATCCGAGACATGTCCGAACAAGACAAACTCTTCTATTTTATAGAGGGGTTGAAGCCTTGGGCTAGAACAGAATTGCAGAGGCAACGAGTAAAAGACTTGCCTTCAGCACAAGCTGCGGCGGAGCAATTAACGGACCATTCCCTCGAGGGACCTCCATCAAAGAGATCTACGCCGGCTCCTACTAATAGTGATAGTGGGAATAAGAGGCATAGGAATTGGAACAACGATAGAAGTGGGGGAGCGGAGGAGAATAGAGTCAAGTTCCTCGAACTTCAAATGGCCGGCACCTCAGAACGATCCTCCAAATGGGAAGAAGCCCTTAAGTTGTTTTATTTGCGACGGGCCACATCGAGCTATGGAATGCCCTAAGAAATCAAGAATGGCGGCCCTCTTAGCACAGAAAGAAGAGGAAGAACGACGACGCCCGACTGAGAAGGGCCCAGAAAAGGAAGAATCTGGCCGAATGGTGGCATTGAGGATGCTCAATGCCCTTAACAAACAGCCAGAAACTCAGAAGGTCTCGGAAAAGGGCCTCATGTTTATTGATGCATTGATTAACGGAGTCGCGGCAAAAAGCGTTATGTGGACACGGGGGCCACCCAAAACTTTATTTCTACTACCGCTGAAGCGAAGCGTCTGGGGCTCAAGTTAGAGCGGGACGCGGGTCGTATGAAAGCGGTTAATTCACAAGCACAGCGCTACCCACGAGTGGCTAGCGAGACAAGTAAAAGTGAAGATCGGCACGTGGAAAGGTCGAACGACCTTGTGGCGGTCCAGATGGATGATTTGATATTGTTCTAGGAATGGAATTCCTACTTGACAAGGGGGCCATCCCTGTCCCAGCTGTAGGGAGCTTGTTGATTATGGGGGAGAAACCTGCAGTAGTGCCAGCAAAGGTAAAACTTCCCACAGAAGGAAGACTATTATCCGCAATCCAGTTTAAAAAAGGGGATCAAGAGGCGGGAGCCGACATTCATTGCTATCCCTACAGTAATTGGAGAAGGAAGAGAGGAAAAACCCCGGTGCTTGAGATCAACAAGGTTTTAGAAGAATTTACTGAAGTGATGCCTGATCAGCTCCCCAAAGTCTTACCTCCGAGGAGGTCCGTTGATCACCAAATAGAGTTAGTTCATTCAGCTAAACCGCCAGCAAAAGCACCTTATAGGATGGCTCCACCAGAATTAGCTGAACTTCGCAAGCAACTAGATGATCTGTTGGAGGCAGGCTTCATCAGGCCTTCGAAGGCCCCATATGGAGCCCCTGTCTTATTTCAAAAGAAACAAGATGGAAGTTTGAGGTTGTGCATCGACTATAGGGCTTTGAACAAGTTGACAGTGCGGAACACCTACCCCATTCCCCTTATAGCAGATTTGTTCGACCAGTTGAGTGGAGCAAGATACTTTTCGAAGCTGGATTTATGTTCGGGATATTATCAGATGAGAATTGCCGAAGGGGATGAACCGAAGACGACTTGTGTTACCCGATATGGAGCATTTGAGTTCTTGGTGATGCCATTTGGGCTAACTAATGCTCCCGCAACATTTTGCACCCTAATGAATGAAGTCTTCCATGAATACCTTGACAAATTTGTAGTGGTTTACTTAGATGACATTGTGGTTTATAGCACCACATTGGAGGAACACAAAAGACATCTTGCCATGGTATTCCATAAGTTGAAAGATAATAGACTATTTGTGAAGAAGGAAAAATGCTCATTCGCCCAGGAACGCATCAAATTCCTCGGCCATATCATAGGGCAGGGTCATATACGGATGGACATGGAGAAAGTACGACCAATCCATGAGTGGAGCGCCCCAACCAATGTCAAAGAATTGCGGTCTTTCCTTGGACTTACCAACTACTACCGGAGATTCGTAAGAGGATACTCCAAGAAGGCGATACCCTTGACTGAACTATTAAAGAAGGAGGTGACATGGGAATGGACTGATGTGTGCAGAGAAGCCTTTGAAAGCTTAAAGGAAGCGATGATAGAAGACCCAATTCTCATTCTCCCGGAGATGGCCAAACCATTTGAAGTTCAGACGGATGCTTCAGACTTTGCACTTGGATGGGTGTTGCTTCAAGAAGGTCACCCTATTGCCTATGAGAGTCGTAAGCTTTCCGAAACAGAACAACGATATACAGCACAGGAAAAGGAACTATTAGCAGTGATACATTGTCTGCGGGTGTGGAGACATTACCTTCTCGGGTCGAGATTTGTGGTGAAGACAGATAACACCGCAGTCAGTTATTTCCTCACTCAACCAAAGCTTACTTCGAAACAGGCTCGATGGCAGGAGTTTTTAGCAGAATTCGACTTTCATTTTGAGAATAAAGCAAGATGTTTGAATCAGGTGGCAGATGCTTTGAGTCGAAAGTCAGAACTTAGTCATTTGAAGGCATTGGCTAACATGTCTTTCAGCACCATTCGTACACCTATAAGAGAACTCATCCGAAACAACTT